>MU403169.1:0-122407 GCA_022695765.1 Annulohypoxylon moriforme
TAAATAATTATTAAACGAAAATATATTTATATTAAATTATTAAATAATATAATAATAAAATAAAAAAATATTAAATTAAGTTTTAACTTTTAAAACTTTTAATTATATTATTAATCGTATATTAACGTAAAGTTCGAAATTTTAAAATTAAATATTTAAATATTATATTACGATTTAATATTAAACGAAATAAAATTTTTAAAAATATCCGGAATTAAATTAATAAATAATTTATTAAAAATTAACCGAATTAATTTAAAATTATAATAATATTAAAAAAAATAATATAAAAAAAATAATAATTAAATTATATTAAAAGTGATTTAACGTAATAATTTAACGTTAAGTTTACTTTTAATTTATTAATTACTTAATTTTAATATTAAAAAAAAATTCAAATCTTTTAATTATTATAAATTTTTTATTTTTTAAATAAAAAATTAAACCTTATTATTTTATAATTTAAAAAAATAATATTAATATATTTTATAATTTTTTTTTATAATAAACTTTATATTTTAAAGCTTATAATTAAAAAATTATAAAAATAAATTATTATTAAATTATTTACGAATTAAAATAATTTAATAAAAGTAATAATAAAATAAAAAGTATAAAAACCCGTTTTTTTTTTAATAATTTTTTATTAAGTTTATTTTTTTAAAAATATTAATTTTATTTTTATCCATTTTTTTTTATAAAAATATTTTAATAAATAAATTACATATAAACCGTTAAATATTAATATTTTTTTTAATTATAAATTAATATAAACATTTAAAAAATATTACGTAATAAAAACTTTTTTATTATTAATTATAATATTAAAACATTTTTAAAATAATTTTAAATTTTATATAATAAAATATAAGTTTTTAATTTAAAAATAATAAAAATTTTTAATAAAGTTTATAATAAATAATTAATTACCGTATAAAAAACGTAAAAGTTTTTATTTTAATTATTATAAAATTTCCTTTTATTTTTTTAAATAAAATAAATTAATAAAAAACTTATATAAAAAAATCTTATTTTAAAACATTAATAAATAAATATTAAATTAAATTAATAAATATATTAATAAAAAAAAACCGTACGTTTAACTTATAAGTAAAAAAATAATTAAAAAAAAAAAATTATATTAAAAGATTTAATAATATATAAAAATTAATTAATAATTTTAAAAAAAAAAATTTATACGCGCGTAATAAAAAAAACGTATAATTAATTAATTTTAACGTACTTTAAAAAAAATGAAACGTATTAATTAATAATTAATAAATATTAATAATTAAATTTACACGTATATATTAATAAATTTATAAATAATTATTTTTATCGTTTAATTAAAATTTTAAAAATATTATCGTTTTTTTTTTAATTTTAAATAAAAAATAAAAACATTTAATAATAATTTTTAAATATAAAAATATAATTAACGAAAGTTATAATAATATTTTCGTTATTATAAATTAAATAATTAAAAATTTATAATTTACGTTTTATTATTAAATAATTACCGTTAAAAATATAATATAAATATTTTATATAAATTTTTATTAAATTATTAATTAATAATTAAAAACTTTAATTTATATTAACGTTTATAAATAAATTATTATATATATATAATATAAAATTAAATTTTTTTATAATAAATTATAAATAAATATATTAATTAATATTTATAATTATTTATAAATTATTATTAACGAAATTAAAATAAAATTTTATTAATTTTAAATATAATTTTAATATTATTATTATATAAATTTTTAAATAATTTATTTTTTTATAAAATTATAACGAAAAAAAAATAATATAATTTTTTAATTAAAAAATTTATATTAAAACTTTAATTAAAATTTTTATTAAAAAATAATTATCGTAATAAAAAATATAAAATATAATAATATAAATTAAAAAATATAAAAATAAAATTAAACATGTAATTAAAAATTCGTAAAAATATTAAATAATTTAAATTAATCGTTATAAATAAAAATTTAATTTTAAAATAAAAAATAAAATTTTTATTTTAATTAAATTAAACACGGTTATTAATCGTTTAATTAATAAATTAAATTATTTAATAATATTATTTTTTTATAAAATTATTTAAAAATATCCGAAATAAAAAAATATTTTTAAATTACGTTTTTTTTATATTTAAATAAAATTAATATTAATTTAATATAAATCGTTTATAAAAAAAACTTAAATAATTTAATATTTAAATAAAACTTAAAAAACTTAAAAAAATTATAATTAATTTAAACTTAAAAAAAATAAAATAAAAAATTAATATAATTTTAATTTTTAAAATATATTATAAAAAATTAAAACTTGGACCCCACGTATTATCCCGTATTTAATTTTAAAAACGCCGTTTAAAAAATATTTAATTTTTATAAAATTAATTTAAAAATAATTAACTTTTTATTATAATTAAAAATTTAATTATAAACCGCGAAAAATAAAAATTTTAATACGACGTATTTAAATAATAATAAATTAATTTTAATAAAAATAATAAAAATTTAAATATAATTTAAATAATTATTATTAATAAAAATATTTATATTTAAATTAAATTTTTTTAAAAAACGAAAATTATTATAATTTAAATTATATTTAATTTAAATAAACTTGTATAATTAAATATTATAATTATTAAATAAATTAAAAATATAAAATATTATTTAAATAATAAAATAAATATAAAATAAATTAATTAATTACGAATAAAAATTTATTTATTTAAACGTAAACGCGAGGAATTTATTTAAAATAATTAAATCGAAAAAAAAAATAAAATTAATTCGTGTAATAATTAATTCCGGTTAATTATTAATTAATATTATATTTTTAATAATAATTTATATAATTTAATTAAAACTTAAATTTTTTTAAAAAAATCACGTATTACGAAATTAATAAAAAAATTAATAAAATATAAATAAAATTTTTAAATTTATATTTATAAAAAAAAATTTTTTTTTTTTTTTAAGTTTAATATTATTCGAAATATTTTATTTATATAATATAACTTTTACGTTATATTTAAAATTATTTTTTATTATAATAAATTATAAATAAAAAATTAATTAATTTAAACGTAAATATAAAAAATTTATTTAAAATAATTAAATTAAAAAAAATAATTTATAAAATAATTAATTTCGGTTAATTATTAATTAATATTATATTTTTAATAAATTTTAATTTTTATATTAATATATTATTATATATTATAATAAAAATTAAATATATATTAAAATTTAAATTTAAATTAATTTAAATAAATATAATTAAAATAAAATTTATTTATTAATAAATATAATTTATATATAAATAAATTTAATATTAATTATAAAAAATATTTTTATAATATAAATTATTTTTTTATTATATAATAATTTTTAATTATTTAAAATAATTTATATTATTATAATAAATTATATTAAAATAAAATTATTATTAAAAATAATTTTATTATATAAAATAATTTTATATATAAATTAATATTTTTTAATTTAATTTAAATTAAATAAATCTATAAAAAATTTAATATAAAAATATATAAAATTTAAATTTATATTATAAATAATTATTTAATATTTAAAAATAAATAATATTATAATTTTTTATAAATTTATTTATTAATTTATCCCGTTTAAAAAATATTTTATTTTAAAACTTTAAAAAATTATTATATAAAATTTTAAAATAAAGTTAAAGAAATTAATAAAAAATTAATAAATAATTAATAAGTAATTAATAAAAAAATTTTAAACTTTAATTAATTAAAAATTCCTTATCGTTTTATTAACGCGTTTTTAATAAACATTAAAGTTTTAATAAAACTTTAAATTTTTTTTTGTTTTTAATTAAATGTATCTTTTCATTAATTAATTAATTAATTAATTAATCGTATAATTAATTATTTAATTAATCGTTAAATCGATCGTTAATTACTTAATTAATAAGTTAATTTTTCGTATAATTAATTTTTAAATTAATTATTATATTAATTATTATATTAATTATTATATTAATTATTATATTAATTATTATATTAATTATTATATTAATTATTATATTAATTATTATATTAATTATTTAATTAATTATTTAATTATTTATTTAATTAATTATTAAATTAATAATTTAATTAATTATTTAATTATTTATTAAATTATTCGTATAATTAATTATTTAATTAATTATTAAATTAATTATTAAATAATTCGATTAATTAATCGTATAATTAATCGTATAATTAACTATTAAATTAATTATTAAATTAATTATTTAATTAAATAAATTAAGTTCGAAAAACTTAATTTCGTTAACGTTTTTTAAGTTTTTCGGACGGGATATTACTTTTTTTTACTAATTTATTTACCCTTAAATTTTATAAATACTACTTTTTATAAAGAAAAATTTTTTTAACTTTTTTTTATTATTTTTAAAATTTTTCTTTGATTTTAAACTCCTCGTAATTAACGAAAAACCGTAGTTTAAAATTAAAGAAAAATTTCAAAAATAATAAAAAAAAACTAAAAAAATTTTAATAATTATAAAAATAATCTTAAACTTAAAAAAAATTAAAATATATTTTTTAATAAAATAAAAGTTAAAAAAATATTTAAAAAATTATTAAAAGTAATAAATTTTTTCCGTTATAATATAAAATTAATAAAAATTAATAATAATTTAATATAAAATAAATTAAATTATATATTTAAATATATAAATCATTTTTATAAAATTAAATAAATATAATTTAATTATTTTAATTTTAACCTTTCGAAAATAAATCGAAAAATTTTAAAAAAAAAACAATTATCATTTACTTTTAAATTTAAAATTTTATATATATATATATATAAAAATAAAATTTACGTATTTTAATAAAATACGAAAAAAAATTATTTAATTTATTAAAATATTTTAAATATAAAATTAATTTTTATTAAATTAATACCGGATAATTTCCGGTATAAATATTTTAATAATAATATAAAATTTATATTATATAAATAAAATTTTTTAAATAATATTAAATTTAAAAATTTTATTTATATTTTAATTTTATAATATATATATTTTTTTAAAATAATTTAAATTTTAATTACATTATATAAATTATAATATTTAATTATATAAATTTATTTAAATTAAATATAATTTAAATTATAAAAATATTTTCGTTATTAAAAATAATTTTTTATTTATATAATTATTATTTATTTTTAAATAAATATTTTTAATAAAAAAATTTTATTATTTAATATTAAATTATTAAAGATTAAATTAATTTTTAAATTTTTTAAATTTAAAATATATTACATGTAACTCACTCGGGTCGAACTACTTTGTTCCACGAGCAGTTGTTCCCATTGCATCCATTCGATCGGATCCATCTCGAATGACAAAAGATCCGGTGACTCATACGACTCCAATGGGTCGAAGCTGGGCTGATTCCCGTCGTATCTCTGAGATGGGACTTCGCCCGCGCCGAACGTGTCCCGGGTGTTTGATGCTGCGTCAATGGCCGGTTCTCTTCCCCTAGATGGTGACTCTGGTGCTGGCCTTCGGCAGCGGCGGATGGCTTCGATGTACTGCGGAGTTGCTGGTTCGGGGAGACCTTCAGCTTTCGAAGCGGCGACGTATTCGTCCCAGACGGTGAGCGTCCACTTGCCCAGCGCGGCCGACACCGCGCCTGTGAACTTTTCAAACACGATGGGATAGTATGAGAACAGGGACCCGATTAGCTGCCACGATCTGTCAACCTCCGGCCCCGTCTTCCGATGCCGCATTTCGATGAGCACGTAAAGCATCGTGTTCCAGAGGAAGCTGGAGCCGAGCTGCCACGTGTACTTGTCCAGGCCGTGGGAGCCCTTTTGTACGAGTATCACATATTCTAACAGCTTGGTTGCGTTTGCGTATACTATCTCGCGCTCTTTTTCGTACGCTTTGGCGGGGCGGTTGGCGAACTGTCGCGGATTATGGGCGAAGATCCGCAGTCTGCATACCGAGGACCTGATCGAGATCGAGACGTAGTTGTGCAGCGAGTGGGACGGGTCGCAATAGCGCATGAACTTTCTCTCCCACCTGTCCTCGATCTCGTTTATGATGCTCTCTTTTTTGGTGAAAGAGATGCTCGGGTTGGAGAGAACCTCCCATCGCACGTCTCCTGGACACAGCGTCGGAAATTTACGCAGGATGTCCAAGATGTCGCATCTCATTACGCAGAGCGTGATCGAGGTGATGCCTTCGCGTTCGGGTGGAGGGTCGGCCATATCCGGATAGATATCGTCGTCCTCGATGTTCAGGGGCGGTTTGGTATCGCCGCACAGGAGGTCCATGGACGGCCTCGCACCCATTACGTCGGCGGTACGAAAGTCCATATGAACGAGCTGGAACCAGAGCCGCCTCCTCATTTCCGTCTCGAACGGCGATAGCCCGAGAGATGTGCCGTCTCGGTGGAGTCCCATTTTACGCGCGAGCCGTACGGCCACTCCGGTCAGTATAAACAGGGTATCGCATCGATAACTATTTCTCACGCACATCTGTTCTGTCAGATCGGAGTCGGGGACGGATGGTGCACTTTTGGTCGCGACGTACCATGAACATTGCATATGCCCGAAGGGTCATCGGACTAGAAGTCGACAGGAATCCCGCGTTCAATAAAGCCTGGCGCGCTGCCAATCTATAGCGTGTGTAGGTGACGGGTTGCGGCGCTCCGAATAGGTTCTGGCACTCGTCTCCCTTAAGAGCATTGACAGCCGCGAGGTAGAAAGCAAAGATTAACGCTTCTAAGCTTTTAGGCATGTCCCGAGGACTTCGCAGCCCGTTTGTCAGCGAGGACCAGAATGTAGGAATATGCAAGACCTTCATCAACGGGTCCGTTCTATCGAGATAAATTTCTTTCAATTTTGGCAATATTTGAGCCGGAGGATGAAGCTCTGCCAGGTTCACGGACTTATTGCCAAATTCCGGATCGAGAAACATCCCGCTTTCGGTAATTGCTAACTCGTCCATCGGCTCACCTGCGCCGCCGACATCTCCAACTTCGGGGTGATGTGACTAGACCAGGGAGTCAGACGGCAAGATACGTGAGTAATATTCGGGGATAGGGGTAGAATACGTACTACGTCGCCGAGATTGGACCAGGGGGCGCTAAGAATAAATTTTTACTAGGTAAGATAATTGCCTAGGTACGATGTAAGGTTAGACGCTGATAGCAGACGTACCTTTCAAAGTAACTTGACATTCCCTCTTTCGTAATGAGTCGCGGTTTAGTCTCTTCGAGCCCGAACGGATCGCTCCGGGATTTCGTCCGGATCTCGGCGCTCTTATCTATTTCGAGATCGGGCTGCGACGCCGTTTCCGTGTCAGAATCGTCGAATTCTTCGGACGGCTCGATATTCGCGCCGTACGACTTCAATAAATCTTCATACCGCTTCAACTTAGCGTGGATGCCTTCCTTGCGAGGTTTCGTCCGTTTGCGTTTCCCGCGTACGGGAGGTACGAAACTGCATTGCTTTTCCGCCTTGGCGCAGTTGGAGCAAGGGGCGCGCCGGTCGCATTTGACCTTCCGTTGCCTGCAAATCAAGCAAGAGTAACCTTTCAACCCATCTCCCAGCCCAAGCGGATGGTCAGACACTGGTGAATGAGACATAACCGGATTTATTTTATCTCTGCACTCAAATTAGAGTCGCGAAAATCGAGATGAAAGTAAGATCGGGGGATCCCTGAGGCCTCGGTGGCGTAGTTAGTCGGTGGATCTCCTTTTTCGGGGCTCGGATAAAAAAAGGACTTTTAAGTACCGAGAAGCGTCAAGGCTCTCAGTCGCTCACCCCCCTGATGTCGGCGTTGAATGTCAAACCCGGAAATGAAATAGGTGAAAATTAGGCATCCTTCCGGTCCTTTATCCCATTTTAAATAATTCTATATAAGCTTGACTATCTATAAGCTTTACAAATTTGTGGCTAAGTTTAATATCTATTCATCGTATCTACCTACCTATAAATCTCCCTTCGGTATGACAATATCTAACTCTCCGTCAGATGGCGACGAGAAGCTCGCTGAGGGCGGGCCTGCCGAGGATGCTCAGGCGACGGATGCCAAAACGGACGATGCCACATATCCTAGCAATAAAAAAAGAGTCGTGATCATGGCAGCGCTCTACTTGGCCTCTTTCCTGGTAACTCTGGTATGATAGACCTTCTGCTTAAAGGGGGGGATAAACCTCTCCTGGCCCGATGCTTGGTGCAGGTGGCTGACCTTGGCTTGTGCTGCAGGACCAGAACATTATCTCGACGGCGATACCGCGCATCACTGACGAATTTCACTCCTTGGACGACGTCGGTTGGTATGGCACGGCATATCTGCTTACCATGTGTAGCTTTCAGCTTGTCATGGGCAAGGTCTACAAGTTCTACCCAGCTAAGCCTCTCTTCCTGGCCTGCTGTCTCGTTTTCGAAATCGGCTCCGCCGTCTGCGGTTCGGCTCCCAGCTCGACGGCTTTCATTGTCGGCCGTGCCATCCAAGGTTTGGGCGCGTCCGGCTTATTTTCCGGGTTGATGGTTATCATGTTTCACACGGTTCCGTTGCAGCAGCGGCCTATCTACCAAGGCGTCTTCGGCGCGGTCTTTGCCATCGGATCCGTAGTCGGTCCTCTTATTGGGGGTAGTTTTACCGAGAAAGTGACCTGGAGATGGTGTTTCTACATCAATCTTCCCGTTGGCGCTGTGTCGATCCTCGTCACCACGTTAATCTTACGCATACCGAACCAGAAGCTTGACGCGCCGGCCGAAGGATGGGTTGGGAAGCTGAAGCAGCTCGACCCCGTCGGCAATATTGCGTTTTTACCGGGTATCATATGTTTGGTTCTTGCTCTTCAGTGGGGAGGGACGGAGTATGCTTGGAAAAACGCCCGAATCATCGCGCTTCTGGTGCTCTGCGGTATCCTCTGCCTCGCTTTCGTGGGTATTCAGATTTGGAAAAAGGAAGAGGCGACAGTTCCGCCTCGAATCGTAAAGCAGCGCAGCATCGCGGCTTCTCTCTGGTTTGGATTCTTCCACGGCGCTGGTGTATGTAACGTCGAGAGTTCTTTTCTACCCCTGCCCCTTTCCGTTTGTTTTTGGAGCGAGAACCCCTTGATTGGGATGGTCGAGGAATTCTTTTGTCCCGAGTCAAGTTTGGAGCCGCCGGAGTCATTTTCCTGGTTAAAGAAATATTCGCTGACTCCCATTATTGTAGATGATGGTCCTGACGTACTATCTTCCCATCTGGTTCCAAGCCATAAAAGATGTCAACGCCGTCCAGTCTGGCATTATGCTTCTTCCCATAATTCTCTCTACGGTTATCGGTTCTCTATCCTCCGGCGTCGTAATTTCTAAGGTCGGCTATTACACGCCGTTCTTTTTCCTCAGCTCGATCCTCATGCCGATCGGAGCAGGCCTTTTAACAACCTTTACCCCGTCTACAGGTCATGCTAAGTGGATCGGTTACCAGGTTATATTCGGGTTCGGTCTTGGCTTTGGCGCTCAGCAACCGTTGAATGTCGCCCAGACCGTCCTCGAGAGGCCGGATATCGCTACCGGGTCCGCGCTCGTCATGTTTACGCGCTTCCTCGGGTCGGCGATATTTTTACCTGTTGGGCAAAGTATCTTTCTTAATAGCCTTGTTTCGAAACTTACAAACCTCCCCGGCATCAGTCCGGCTGCTGTGACAAGTGGCGGTGCCACCGAATTGAGGAGCCTTGCTTCCGGAGACGATCTCGCAACGCTTCTCTCTGACTATAACTCTGCGCTCGTCGATGTTTTTTACATGATGGTAGCTACGGCTTGCCTCACTATCTTCGGAAGCGTTTTTGTGGAATGGCGCAGTTTGAAAGCTCGTGCCAAGGAACAAGCAGGTCAAGCTAACGAAACAGGTGCAACCACAAAGATTGAAGAATCTGTCTAACTTCATTCTGTATCCAAGGTTATCTACAATAGATTTTAGATAGAATTTAGATATACCACTGTAGGAGATTAATTAGCCGCGAGAAAACTAGTTATCAGGCGGCGAAAAAGAAAGAGGCGATGATTTTTTTGTAAATAGATTAAACTCAACTTTTGTAATTTAGACCACATAATCACAATCACCTGGGCATATATTTTATTCCACTCCTGTCATCGAACAAGTCGGGTCAACCACTGTCATTATAGACGGCCGTTGTAAAAACAACATAAATGCCGCTATGGTTAAGATGGTATTCATGATAAAGCTTATCATACGACTGTATACCATACCATACACCTCTAGGCTTGACTCTTAGCGGCGTTAAGAGCCTCGAACCTTACCCAAAAACTAGAAACGCATCAACAAAAGGCCATCTCGTCAATCATTACATTACCAGAAACACCGCCAATGATAAATACGTAGCCTAGTATAATCAATTCACAGTATTGGCTTACTCTTAGCTGAAGAGCAACCCCTATCTTACAAAAGACCAGCGAAAATCTGGTAGCACAATCCCCGAGCTACCCATCCGAGTAACTAGGTAGCCATTATACTTCTTCCTCCGTCCATAGTAATACGAGCTCTAATGACAACGCGCATGATATGATGGGCCATTCGTGCGGTGCTGATCTCCTCTGTCTGAGAATTCTGCTTCTCGAAGTCGACCATCGCACTGGGAGCAAACACCAACGCCTCTCCTGTCTTGAGCTTGACGATGTGGGAAAAGAGCTCGGTGGAAGGATCGCTTGATGAAGCCACCATATCATGTAAACCGACGGCGCCGTTCGTCCCGCCCTTGAGCTCGGCCTCCATCTTGTTATCCTCGCCTCTTCGATTCATCTTTGACGCTATCGAAATCCCCGCGAGGTGTTTCGTGAGCATCTTCAGCCAGTCCGGCGAGGTAAATCGGTGGACGACGGTGATGCTGCATAGATCGAGGAGTTTAGGAGAGACAGTCGGCTCTTGAGTAGAAATAATCACGCGGGCGCCGAGGTGACGTTGTAGGCGGATGGCCGATAGCAGATTATTGGTGAGTGTTTCGCATTCGACTGTCTCGCCCATGTATTTGTGTGCTTCGTCCAAGGCAATCACTCGGCCGAGTGTGGTCTTCTGCTCCAGGAATATTGCCAGACATATGTTGAATAGCGAGCACGCCATGCTCGGCGTGATGCATGGGCAGGACAGATCTACGATGATTAACTCTCCCGACTGCAGAAGTGTTAGTTAGAGTATCGATGAACGCCAAACCCTATCACCAGGAACCGAGGTGAGTACGGGGGGGGATCATATAATGAGAGCCGGGTACTTACTTGAGGTGTCCAGTTAGTACCGGCAGACTTCGCTTTCTTATTCGCGTGCTTCTGCGCTTTAGTGCTCGGGTTGATGATTTGGGCCCCCGGCCCGATTTGTTCGGGGACCATGAAGCTCTCCAAAGTATCCAGGCGTTGCTGCAGAGGTCGAATTTGATCGGCCATTAAATTCTCGTTCTGAAGCTCTCTGACGAAATCGTTATATTTGAATCCCGATCGTGTTTGCTGTTGCGAGATTCGCATATCTCTTAAGATTCTCTGGATGACGTGCATGTAGAGAGGCTGATGCCCGTCACTAAATGCCATGAGCTCTAACATACGTTTAGTGTTAAGGTACGACTCCTTAAGTCGTAACTCCTCAACCTTCACGTTCTTTAAAAAGCTGTACGTGTCCTACGAAGATATTAGATGAATAAATCCGCCTTCTGGAGTATGTCGAGATACCTTGATAGTGGTGATGTTTGTCGGCGGACACAAGACGCGAACCTTGACGCGAGGATCTGAGGATAGATATGCGGCTTCGCAGGGTACGCCCCCGGAGTCGGATATGAAGGTGTCGTAGTGGAATACGATACCCGTCAAGGGTTTCGGGAGATGTCCCAGGATCGGGGCAGGAATCAGACAATTCTCGAGCATGCAGGACAGGCTGTGACTCTTGCCAGACCCTTGGCTACCGCAGATAAACGTGCTGGAAGGCGTGGTGACGTTGTAAAAGATACGCGAATCCTCTTTAGGGGTGCGTCGCAGTATATCTGCGTCCCCGGCGAGGAGCGCGTATTGGGCAAATGGAACTTTAGAGACGTTGGTAGCCAGACTCTCGGCGTTCCGGAGTACCGGATAGGTGAATAACGGAGCCGACATTATCTCGTCGAGATCATCCTTCTCTGGGAGTCTCTTGAGGAGCGAAATCTGGTTGTGCAGGTTCGCATTCATTTTGCGTGCCAATATGGAGCTTCCGCCTCCTTTCTGTTCACCTCCACCCGCAGAATTAGGAGAGTTACCATTCGATCGATTCCTAACCCTCATATTTATCAGTCGTCCAAACGCGAGTGTACCCTTTCTTGAAGTCCACTCACTGCACGGACCCTTTATTAGGAGGGCTTGAAGTAGATGAACTAGAGGTGGTCGCAAATTTAATAATCTGATCAGTCATCGGGAAATGCTGCCGAAGTGCCTATAAATAATAGACGCTAAAACGACCTGAACCAGCTCCTAAGAACATCGAAACCGTCACGCAGGGAAGATATACAATGACCCGGTAAGATAGCTAGGATTAGAAGTAAAACGAAGGGTACTAGAATGCCTACAGTGTTCTAGTACGATATAATACGATATACAAGGTATTGGGTTTTGTATGGCATTAAGAATAGAGTTGTAAACCGTAGCAAGTCGTGCTTTGGCCAAGTTAATAATAGAGCACTTGATAGAAGCTGGTAGTCTTCGTACACCTTGGCATCCTGAGGGTGCAAACGAGGATGCCTGATTCCCATTTAGAAATCTGCAGGCCGAATCCAGGCATTATGGTGTTGTCCGCCCATCTTTATTGGAGCCAGAACATTCGAGGCAAACGAAGTTGAGCAACCTACTGAGCCACGGCTGTTCAATGTTGATACTTGTCACTGATGTATTTGCCCCAAGTCGCCGTGGATTTTCTTACCGAGGCATTTGAGATCTAGTGACGGAACGGCGTTTGTTGATGATGTTTCCTGAAATTACAACCTGACTTATATTGGACGCATGCATGTCTGGTTCATTACCACGAGGAGTGGATAGGAGAGTGCCTAGGTACTAGGTAGGTTAATAATACACAAATAAATTTCAATAGGAGCGGGACATATCATATTTACCTCTCAGGTCGACATCCGACGGGTGCGGGCGCAGGCACCCATTTCAGAGCTGTCATATTAATTTTCTTTTTTTTTTCTCTCTCACAAATGCATTTTCCATGCTGAATTGTAGTACATTCTTGGCCATTTCGGCCGTCTCCCCGTGACGCCTTCCAGGTGGCTTTCTCCTACCTCTCAATAGATTATCCGTTTCTCAAAGAGGCATGCCGGATGTGTACGTAATCAACCCTCCATTCTTTAAGACAGCGTTGATCTAAGAATGAAGATTTGTTATTTGTCCTCAAGCCATTTCGTGATTAGTTAAGCATTGAGTACCTAGTCGTAACGGCTATACCT
The DNA here is from genome assembly GCA_022695765.1 of Annulohypoxylon moriforme. Lineage (NCBI taxonomy): Eukaryota > Fungi > Ascomycota > Sordariomycetes > Xylariales > Hypoxylaceae > Annulohypoxylon > Annulohypoxylon moriforme. The sequence continues at coordinate 13,514 of MU403169.1, forward strand.
ACGTATTTAGATTAATTACTAATCATTAGATTGCATCAAGTTGATCTAATGTTGGAAATGTTTACCGTCAAGTACCGATTTGATATACCTAGTAGGTAAGTACAACATTTGAACTTACTAGGCATCAAGTCAGGCCGCTCAATGTTAAAGTAAGCTTTTTTATGTGTCCTGACCTCACGATTGTAGGTGTGGCTGATCCCCAGGTAGTTTGACAGGGGTCGGGTCCACTACTAGGTAGGATCCATTGGCGCTAATATGCGGTAAGGGAGCTCCGGGGCTAGGTACACTTGCCCTGGAGCTTGCCAAGCTTCCCAGGTTGCTAGCTTGCGGTTAGTGGGGTCCGATATTCTGGAGATGCTTTCGTGTTAACTTTTTGGACTCCTGCATTAATTTCTATGTTGTTTTTGACATTACATAGCATCTCCTCGGCGTCCATAATTCTCAATTAAACCTTATTGTCATATCCATGAATATCGCTTCTGTTCTCCCACCTGTATAAAAATGCGCCAATCTCGGGCTTTGGTGCTTCTGGGCATCATAAGTCGCCACGGGATATCCGCAGCTGGTTCTCTACCTCGTGGCGTAGGTCCTGAATGTTAGTCTGCTCTGTTTTCGTGACCGATCCTCCACGATCTACTCGTGGTCGTGGTCGTCCCATCTTCGTCTACAGAATATAACTCCTTTCTTTGTGGCCGTCGGTACTAATCAATTGGTTCGATATAGTTGTCAAATTCTACGAAATCAAAGACACGTTTACCTGTATAGGTCATCCTTCTATAACCATCCCTGCGTCTCGAGTCAATGACAATTCGTGTGACTGCCCCGACGGCACCGACGAGCCCGGTACGGCGGCTTGTGCTTTACTAGACCGCTTGTCCCCGGAACAACCCCTGCCTGGTTCCTTATCAGGCACCACGAATACCGCAAATGCTCTTCCGGGCTTTTGGTGTGCCAATAAGGGCCACGTCGGCTCCTACGTGCCTTTTATGTATGTCAACGATGGCGTCTGCGACTACGACCTTTGCTGCGATGGCAGCGAGGAGTACGGGAACGTAGGCGGTGTCAGGTGCGAGAATAGGTGTGCGGAGATCGGCAAGGAGTGGAGGCGGGTCGAGCAGGAGCGGAAAGACAACCTCGAACGGGCAAATAAGCGCCGCAGAACCATGGTGAAGGAGTCTAAGGAGCTTCGTCGCCGTGTCGAGGCCAAGATCGCCGGTCTCGCTGATGAGATCAAGGAGCTCGAAGTTAAGAGGGACGAATTAAAAGCGAAGCTCGATGAAGTCGAACGTCAGGAACGATTTAAGGTAGTCAAGAGCGAGGGACCTGGCAAACTTGGCGTTCTCGCGGGCCTGGCCAAGACGAGGGTTGATGAGTTGCGAAATGCCCTGGGCAGAGTCGTGGACGAGCGCTCCCAGCTGAGAGCTAAAGTCGAAGAGTTGGAAGGCATCTTGGCAGCGTTCAAGGAAGAATACAACCCCAACTTCAATGATGAGGGCGTCAAGAAGGCTGTCAGAGGCTGGGAAGATTATGCTGCTAAGAAGGCGGGAGAAGTTCAAGAACAGCTCGATGAGGCGGATATCCTCGACGTCGTGAAGGAGGACGGTGAGGAGTCCGGCATCAACTGGAAAGAGTTCGAAGAAGACGAGGCTTCTGACACGGATATTCGTATGTCTCCTTGGATGTTGAGGTTGCCGCGTGCGTGCGTGAGGCTAACTTGACACAGTGTACAGTTTCGAGGCGTATCTCCCTGGTCCTCTCCGCGAGTTCCTGCACTCCAAGATCAACCTTCTCCGGATCTGGTTGATTGAAAATGGCGTTTTGGCCGACTCGGGTTCCGGGAAGAGTGAGTCCCGCCTCGTTAGGGCTGCCCGGGAAGCTCACGATTCCGTTGCCGACGAGGTTAATGCGAAGAGGCGAGCCCAGGAAGAGCAGCAGCGCGACCTAGAGAAGGATTACGGCAGGGACGACATCTTCCGGTATCTTAAGGGAAAGTGTGTCACGACCGAAGCCGGCGAGTACGAGTATGAGCTATGCTGGTTGGACAAGACGAGTCAGAAGAGCAAGAAGGGCGGAGGCAAGACCAACATGGGCAATTTTGACCGTTTCGACGTTGACGAATCGGACGAGGAGGAGCGTCACGACGGCAAGGGGCTCGGACGGGGGAAACGCGTGGTGCTGAGGTACGAAAACGGACAGGGCTGCTGGAATGGCCCGAACCGGAAGACGGACGTCTGGCTTGCCTGTGCCGAGACGGAGGAGCTGTGGCGAGTTAGCGAACTTGAGAAGTGCGTTTATAAGATGGAAGTAGGCACACCCGCGGTCTGCGAGGAGGTCGTCGAGCCCGGGCATGTCAAGGACGAGCTGTGACGATAGACTGATAGAGAAGCTAGTAATCTAGACGTAGAATCACGCTGTTTATGAGATATGGTACGACGACTATCCTAGATATTCTGTCTTATTCTTCCTTGGTTGTCGAAAGGGGTGCTTCGGAGGCGACGACGATACCTTTATAAAAAAGTAGTGGTATCATTGGATGCGTGCCCTTAGCTTACGTCTTCTTAAACTGCCAAGTAAATACACGATTATCTTACAGCCTCGCTTTTCTTATACCCGTCTAATACTTTTCTCCGTTTAGTCCTCTCCTCTTGCTCTGCCAACACCTTGGCTGTGAGAGACGCGGTCATGGGGTTGTTTATTCGGCTGGAGATGCCCTTCTTGTCCTCTTTACCCTTCCTCGTCTTGTTGCTGTCCTTTTCCCCTTCTAGCTCACCGCCGGTACCCTTCTCCCTTTCTTCGCCAGCCTTTCGCTTCTTCTTACTTGCGCCCTTTTCTTTCTTGAGATTATGCGCCAAGCCTAAGGACTTTAATTCTTCGACTCTCCTAGTTAACTTCTCTAACTCGACCTCGTCGGTTGATAAGATGGGTACGACGTCCCGCTCCTCGAACGTTGCGCTGCACTCTGGGCACTGTTTTTCGGTGTCGGAAATCTCTTTCATGGCGACTTCGGCGAAGACGTGACCGCATGGCACGATATATACGCTCTTGGTTGCGGCGCCTAATTCCTTCATGCTGACCGGGCAAGCGGCAAACTGGCGCCCCTTCTCATCTTTCCTTGTGGTGATGTTGAGCTTCACGACGTCCTTCAGACTCTTTATTCCCGTACGCGCGAACTCGGCCTCTTGAGTTTCGGGTATGGCAGTCTCGGAAGAGGAGGGCATCAGACATTGCAGGACCGATTCGTAATTGTAGAGTCGCCCCCGCCAGTCGGATACCGCGTTAGAAAGATCGAGCGGCGAGTCTGACAACGGACAGGTCGCCCAGGCGTGCGTCAGAGATTCGAAAGCGGTCGCTTTTAGTTCGGAGGCGGTAGGTAATCGAGCGGCCTCTCGCACGAGCTCTCGACGCTTAGGTATAGAGCCGCCATCATTTCCCATGGTGGAATATGTAGTCGAGATATGCGCCTGGTAGATTGTGATTGATACGGTTCGAAAAAGGTCGAAGGACGTTGATTAAGAGGGATCGATTTAGTTGAGGCACGTGTGGGAACGATCCTATAGTGAAAATAGTAAGAAGTGGTTGGGATCGAGAGATTGATGCGAGGTAGTGAGAAGTGACGGAGAAATAAAATGTCTGAAGAAGTTAATTGTACAGATCTGTAGAAAACGTGACAGTCGCGATATCCAGATTCAACCATGAACTTTGAATCCGTTAGTGGCGTTGCATTGAACCTAGGTACCTAGAGGGACTCCACAACCCGCAATTTTAGCGCTATCGATAAGATAAAAGCTTCATAGAGCACCTAGCAGGACGGATCCATGATGGAGGTGAAGGTGCAAATGCGTACGTACCTAGGTACCTGGTAGATGTTGCACCAAGCTAAAACACAGTTTATGTTGGAAAGAACATCGGATAAATAAACTGTGATACCCGTCAGGCTTGCTCTAAGGTTAACCTCTCAGCTGCTTTCTAGAACTTTTCATCAGAAATGATTGGATTCTAATACCGCTTAAGAACATCGAGACCCTAGAGACAGTGCATAAGCTCTATGTACCTATTCCAAGTACCTAGTACCTAACGACCGTCTCTTTCCAATTTCGCGGTGACAAGGGGATTTCCCTTAACCCGCTAGTCTATGCCGTCTACGGTAATATACTAGTCAACTTACGGCTACGCGGTTTGTTACTTACCAGGTTACTTACCTTTTCAAGCTCCAGTCTCGTCTAGTCATTACAATCTACCTACCGTCGTCTATTGTCTATTCTTGTCTCGTCCGTCTCCCGTCACGAGCTCGGATTATTATCGAACCAAAAAATTACAGACATACAAGATTTGTATTGTGCGCCTCGACAAACAACACTCACTCTTCACGCCTCTACTACAAACTATCACGAAACTTCCCCCCTGTTCTATCTTATTTCCTTCTACTACCACCCTTATTCCCTCCTTTTCCGGGGTTATTCAACCCCTCCTCTATTTCTCGCGATCTGATGTCGCGGTGTCGTTAAGTCCGCTCTTGATGAATTTGTTTGCCGTCGGCTCCTGAAGCTGTCCTCGACGCGGCTGAAGGATAATAAGGCCGACGCCGCACCCCCTTGTCGCCCGCCATGGCGCAACAGCAGCAGCTGGCCCTCGAGGCCCTCGATTCCATCACGAGAGATCTGAAGTCGAGGTGCGACCTTCTCCCACCCCCTCCGGGTCGAGCGCTAGCCTTCAACTAACTATTACCGTTTGAACAGGGCAGGAGACGAGGTTCGGCAACGGGCTGCCACCCAGCTGAGAGAACTAGTAAACGTTTGTTACAGAGGTGCGTGCGATATTCTCTGATGTGTCTGATATCCTTTTACTATACGACGCCGTCTCCTCTATCCTGCTGTTTCCTAAGCACGCGGCTGACGATGCCTCTGCAGATTTCCCGCCCGAGCAGTTTCACATATTCTACAATTCCGTCAACAATAAAATCACTACGCTGATGCTCCATGGCAACGATTCTTCCGAACGCTTAGGTGGCGTCCATGCGCTTGACTCCCTCATCGATTTTGAAGGCGTCGACGTCACCGCCAAATATACTCGATTCACCGCAAATCTGAAGACGATCTTGAGAGGGAAGGATATCGTTCCTATGCAACCCGCCGCCGCCGCTCTCGGCAGGCTGTGTAAGCCCGGAGGGTCCCTGATATCGGAGCTGGTCGAATCCGAGGTCAAGACGGCTCTCGAGTGGCTCCAGTCGGACAGGGTGGAGGAGAAGAGGTATAGCGCCGTCCTAGTCCTCCGTGAGCTCGCCCGAAACGCGCCTACCCTGATGTACGCCTACGTCGGTCTCGTCTTCGACCTCATATGGGTTAGTCTTCGCGACCCCCGCCAGCTTATCCGCGCGACCTCTGCGGAGACCGTCAGTGCTTGTTTCAAGATCATCCGCCAGCGGGACCAGGAGATGAAGCATGCGTGGATGACCAAGATGTATAACGAGGCCCAGGCCGGCCTCAAGAACAACACCGTTGAGTACGTCCACGCGTCGTTGCTAGTCCTGAAGGAGCTTCTGGAGCAAGGCGGCATGTACATGCAGGACCATTACCAGAACGCCTGCGAGATAGTATTTACCAACAAGGACCATCGCGACGTGACGATTCGCAAGACGGTTGTAGTGCTGATCCCTGACCTGGCCACCTACTCCCCGACCGAGTTCGCGCACGCCTACCTGCACAAGTTCATGGTCTATCTCTCCGGCATGCTCAAGAAGGACAAGGAGCGCAACGATGCTTTCTTGGCCATCGGAATGATCGCCAACGCTGTCAAGAGCGCTATCGCGCCGTACCTCGACGGTGTTCTCATCTACGTCAGGGAGGGGCTCAGCATTCAGTCTCGCAAACGAGGCTCCGTCGACCCGGTCTTCGATTGCATCAGCAGACTTGCCGTCGCGGTTGGTCAGACGCTGAGCAAATACATGGAGGCCCTGTTGGATCCTATCTTCGCGTGCGAGCTCACCCCCAAGTTGACTCAGGCCTTGGTCGACATGGCGTTCTATATACCGCCGGTGAAGGCCACCATACAGGAGAGGCTTCTCAACATGCTTAGCGAGGTCCTCTGCGGAGAGTCCTTCAAGCCCCTCGGAGCTCCCACCCCGAACACGCTATCGGCCGTTCCCATCATACCGAGGGACGCCAAAGATCCCCAGGCCTACGAGCACCGGAAAGCCGAGGTGAAGCTGGCGTTGAGGACGTTAGGAAGCTTCGACTTCTCAGGTAAGTTCTCGACATTCCCTACTTTGAATCCCTTTCCCTTCCCTTCGTCCCTCGAATTTCATATTTTAACCGATTCGCCTTCCGCCTCTCGCTGGGGCCTACCCCGGGTTAGGTCCGGCATTGCGAGCTACGAGTGCTAACGTCGGGTGAAGGCCACATATTGAACGAGTTCGTCCGCGATGTTGCCATCAAGTACGTGGAAGACGACGATCCTGAGACCCGCGAGGCGGCCGCCCTCACGTGCTGCCAGCTCTACGTCCGAGATCCTATCGTGAACCAGACTAGCTACCACGCGTTGCAGGTTGTCGGCGACGTCATTGAGAAATTGCTAACCGTAGGCGTATCCGACCCGGTACCAAGCATACGACAGACGGTCCTCGCGGCTCTAGACGAACGGTTCGACCCCCATCTCGCCAAGGCGGAGAACATCCGGACCCTCTTCTTCGCGCTTAACGACGAGGTATTCAGCATAAGGGAAGTATCGATCTCTATCATAGGTCGTCTGGCGCAGTACAACCCAGCCTACGTCATCCCCTCGCTTCGGAAGACTTTGATACAGATGCTTACTGAGCTCGAGTTCTCGGATGCCCCGCGCAATAAGGAGGAGAGCGCCAGGCTCCTCAGCCACCTTGTGCAGAACGCCGGGCCCCTGGTGAAGCCGTACGTCGAGCCTATGATTTCGGTGCTCTTGCCCAAGGCCGACGACGCCAATCACGCCGTCGCGGCGACTATTCTCAAGGCTATCGGCGAGCTCGCGACGGTTGGGGGGGAAGATATGCTTCCGTACAAGGACAAGCTGATGCCGATCATCATCAAGGCGTTGAAAGACCACGCTTCCGACGACAAGCGCGAGGCCGCGCTGCATACGCTGGGCCAGCTGGCCAGCAACTCCGGATACGTTATAGACCCTTACCTCGAGTACCCCGAACTGCTCGACCTCCTTCAGCACATCATCCGCGCCGAATCCCAGCGCGGGGCCCTGCGGTCGGAGACGATCAAGCTGATGGGAATATTAGGAGCGTTAGACCCTTACAGGCATCAGGTACAGAATCCCCTACAGGACCCCCATCACGAGGACGCGTGGCAGCGTGCCTACGGATGGGGAAACCCCGCGGATGAGGATGGAAGTCCCCTCAATTCGGATGGAGATTTCGATCCAGAACGCGTAATAGACAAGAGGGTTCTCGTGAGACCGCTCCCGAGACCTTCCTATAAGCCTCTGAAGAAATCCCAGAAAAAGAACCGAAAGAAACCCCGCTCGCTAGAAGAGAATGCTAACAAGGATGACGCGCAGCAAGTCGAGGAGCGCGCCCCTGACGCCAAGCGTCGCGTCGAAACCAACCGGATGACCGATATATCGCTGATGATGACAGGTCTCACTCCCTCTAACAAAGAGTACTACCCTACCGTCGTGATCAACGCCCTCCTAAATATATTGAAGGACCATTCCCTCGCGCCGCATCACGCCGCGGTGATCGAGGCCATCATGAACATCTTCCGCACGTTAGGGCTAGAGTGCGTCTCTTTCCTGGACCGCATCATACCCGCGTTCCTAGACGTGATTAAGGATTGCCCCGCAAGTCGCCTCGAGTCCTATTTTAACCAGCTGGCCACGCTGGTGAGCATCGTTCGCCAGCATATCAGGAACTATCTGCCGCAGATCATCGAGTCGCTTCCCCCGTATTGGGAGATGGCTCCGTCTCTCCAAGCCACGATATTATCCTTGATCGAAGCCATCTCGAGGTCGCTGGAAGGAGAGTTCAAGATCTACCTGGCAAGCCTGCTGCCCGCTATGCTTGGGGTGTTGGAGAAGGACGCGACTCTGAAGCGGATCCCTTCCGAGAAGGTCCTCCACGCCTTCCTGGTCTTCGGCTCTAGCAGCGAGGAGTATATGCATCTCATCATTCCCGTGATCGTGCGGACGTTCGAGAAGCAGGGCCAGCCTGCGTTCCTGCGGAAGTCGGCTATCGAGACCGTCGGCAAGATCTCCCGCCAGGTGAACCTCAACGACTACGCTGCCAAGATCATCCACCCCCTGACCAGGATACTCGCCAGCGGCGAGTCGTCTCTGCGGATGGCGGCGCTGGATACCCTCTGCGCCCTGATTCAGCAGCTCGGTAGGGACTATTTACACTTCATGGGCACCGTTACCAAGGTTCTCCAGGCCGGCCAGATCCAGCACCAGAACTACGAGCTTCTGGTCAGCAAGCTGCAGAAGGGTGAAGCCTTACCGCAAGATCTCAGTTCGGAAACGCGATTTGTCGACCAGCTCGACGAGCCGTCGTTTGCCGACCTCGGCAACAAGAAGCTGGAGATGAACGCGATTCATCTGAAGGCGGCCTGGGATACCAAGGGAAAATCCACGAAGGAGGACTGGCAAGAGTGGCTTCGACGATTTAGCACCACCCTCCTAACCGAGTCGCCCAACCACGCCCTCCGCGCGTGCGCTATCCTCGGTAGCGTGCATCTGCCTCTGGCCCGCGAGCTGTTCAACTCTGCTTTCGTCTCGTGCTGGAGCGAGCTCTACGAGCAATTCCAAGACGAACTTATCCAGAACATAGAAAATGCCATCCGCTCCGAGAACGTGCCGCCGGACCTGCTCGGACTCCTGCTCAACCTCGCCGAATTTATGGAGCACGACGATAAGGCCTTACCTATCGATATTAGGGTCCTCGGTAGGGAGGCCGGCCGTTGCCACGCGTACGCGAAAGCGCTTCACTACAAGGAGTTGGAATTCCTGCAAGACCAGAGCGGGCCGGCCGTCGAAGCCTTGATCGTTATAAACAACCAACTTCAGCAGTACGACGCCGCCATCGGTATTCTCCGCAAGGCGCAGCTCTATAAGGACGGCATCCAGCTCCGGGAGACGTGGTTTGAGAAGCTGGAACGGTGGGAAGAGGCGTTGGCTTTCTACAATAAGAGAGAATCGGAGATGCCGCGAGACCAGGCGATCCCTCTGGATATCGTCATGGGCAAGATGCGTTGCTTGCACGCCCTCGGCGAATGGGACGCCCTGGCAAGCTTGACGAGTAATACCTGGTCTAACTCGGCGCCGGAGATCCAGCGACGTATCGCGCCGCTCGCGACCGCAGCCGCCTGGGGTCTGGGCAAGTGGGATTTTATGGACAACTATCTTAAATCTATGAAGCGCAACTCTCCGGATCGCTCGTTCTTCGGCGCGATACTGGCTCTCCACCGCAACCAATTCGCGGACGCTGCGAAGTACATCCAACTAACGCGCGAAGGTCTCGACACCGAGCTCAGCGCCCTCGTGAGCGAGTCCTACAATCGTGCGTACCAGGTTATCGTCCGGGTGCAGATGCTAGCGGAACTCGAGGAAATCATCGTCTACAAGCAAGCTCAGGATCCGAAGAAGGCCACGATGCGCCGCACGTGGGAGAGCCGTCTGAAGGGATGCCAGAGGAACGTCGAAGTCTGGCAGCGTATGCTAAGATTGCGTGGGCTGGTCATCACCCCGGCGGAAAACATGCACATGTGGATTAAGTTCGCGAACCTATGTCGGAAGTCGGGCAGGATGGGCCTGGCCGAGAAGTCCCTCAAGCAGCTCATCGGCACCGATCACCCCCTCGACACGATAATCCCGTATTGGAGCGAAAACGGCCAACCCCAGCAAGGCCCGGCGACGAGGATCCCGCCTCAAGTGGTATACGCGGTCCTCAAATTCTACTGGGAATACGGGCAGCAGCCTAACTTGCGCCAGACTGGCCATCCTGAGAAAACGTTGTTCTGCCTCCGAAAGTTCACCGCCGATTCCGCGCAGGCTCTCGAGATGGCGCGAGCCTCGATCCAGACCGCGTCCAACGGACCGGATCCGATGGGCGACTACGGCTTCCATAACGGGATAGACGCGGGCGTCCCCAGTTCCAGGACTCAGAAGCTGATCCAAGATCAGACCGTGCTTCTTGCGAAGTGTTTCCTGAAGCAGGGAGAATGGCAGGTATCTTTGAACAAGCACGATTGGCAACACCACAACGTCCAGGACATCTTGACCTCCTACTCGAAAGCCACCCAATATAATCCCAAGTGGTACAAGGCTTGGCACGCGTGGGCTTTGGCGAACTTCGAAATCGTCCAGGCCCTCACTCCCGCCGCCGACAGGAACGCCCCGAGACCGGATCCGTCTATCATCATAAATCACGTCGTCCCTGCCGTCCAGGGCTTCTTCAAGTCCATCGCGCTGTCTTCGGGAAGCTCCCTCCAGGACACGCTGCGCCTCCTCACTCTGTGGTTCGCCCACGGCGGTAGTAGCGAGGTCAACACGGCGGTTACTCAAGGCTTCGGAACCGTCAGCGTCGATACGTGGCTGGAGGTGATCCCTCAGCTTATCGCGCGTATCAATCAGCCTAACACGCGAGTGCGACAGTCTATCCACAACCTGCTCGCCGACGTCGGACGCAATCATCCTCAAGCCTTGGTTTACCCGTTGACCGTGGCGATGAAATCCGCCCAGAGTTCTAGGAGATCGAAGTCGGCCGCGCTAATCATGGATAGTATGCGCGCCCATAGCGCAAAGCTTGTCGAGCAGGCCGACACCGTGAGTCATGAGCTCATCCGGGTCGCCGTGCTGTGGCATGAGCTTTGGCATGAGGGACTAGAAGAAGCCTCCCGATTATACTTTGGCGATCATAACATCGAAGGCATGTTTGCCACGCTCGTTCCCTTGCACGAGCTGCTCGAGCGAGGGCCGGAGACGTTGCGGGAAATCAGCTTCGCGCAGACGTTCGGTAGGGATCTTACGGAAGCGCGTGAATGGTGCCGGCAATACGAGACCAGTCACGACGTCAACGACCTTAACCAGGCCTGGGATCTTTACTACCAGGTATTTCGACGGATAGGAAGGCAGCTTCCCCAGATGTCGTCGTTAGAACTCGCGTATTGCTCCCCGCAGCTGTTGGCGGCCAAGGACCTCGATCTGGCCGTACCCGGAACGTACCGCAGCGGTGCTCCCATCGTTCGCATCATCTCGTTCGATACTACCTTCAGCGTGATCAACTCCAAACAGCGGCCTAGAAAGTTGAACACGAACGGGAGCGACGGCAACTCGTACGCCTTCTTGCTGAAGGGTCACGAGGATATCAGACAGGACGAGCGTGTCATGCAGCTGTTCGGCCTTTGCAACACCCTCCTCGCCAACGACTCCGAATGCTACAAACGCCATCTCGGTATTCAACGATATCCGGCGATACCCCTAAGCCAAAACTCTGGTCTCCTCGGCTGGGTGCCGAATAGCGACACCCTTCACGTGTTGATCCGCGAATACCGCGAGAGTCGCAAGATTCTCCTTAATATAGAGCATCGAATAATGCTACAGATGGCGCCGGATTATGATAACCTCACGCTCATGCAGAAGGTCGAGGTGTTCGGTTATGCGCTGGACAACACGACCGGTCAAGACTTGTACCGCGTCCTATGGCTGAAGAGCAAGAGCTCTGAGGCTTGGCTCGAGAGGCGTACGAACTACACGCGCAGCTTGGGAGTTATGAGCATGGTTGGTTATATCCTCGGCCTGGGCGACAGACATCCGAGCAACCTGATGCTTGATCGTATCACCGGCAAGATCATCCACATCGACTTCGGCGACTGCTTCGAGGTTGCTATGAAGCGAGACAAATATCCGGAAAGGGTTCCTTTCCGTCTCACCAGGATGCTGACATACGCCATGGAAGTCAGCAACATCGAAGGTAGCTTCCGAATCACGTGCGAGCATGTCATGCGTGTGCTTCGCGAGAACAAAGAAAGTGTGATGGCAGTTCTTGAGGCCGTAAGTTGACCTTGAAACCACATTTTAAGACAATTCTCTTTTTTTTTTCTTTCTCTAGAGTTACTAATACGAAATTGTAGTTTATTCACGATCCTCTCCTGACATGGCGTCTAACCAATGCCGCGTCTCCCGTCGGACCCAATTTCCGTTCCGAGAGAGAGTCTTCTCTTGGTGCCGGTGCTCAGCGGGCTCGCAGAGCAAGCATTCTCGACGCGGAGCATCCACCTTCGGAGTTCCTCGCGGCGCAACAAGCCGTCGCGGGCGTCGATTCTGCGCATCCGGGCGGCCCGCCCGGTTCTCGGGCCAGGGCGCGCACCAATTCAAGCTTAGTCAACGGTGCGGGTCAATTACTAGACGGCGAGATGGCCGAAATACAGAACGCGCGTGCCGTAGAAGTGCTAGACCGCGTGAACCAGAAGTTGACTGGTCGCGACTTCAAGCCGACCGACGAACTGGATGTCGTGACACAAGTCAATAAGTTAATCATGGAAGCGACAAAGTTGGAGAACTTATGTCAGCACTATATCGGCTGGTGCTCGTTCTGGTGAAAGCGTTGCGCCAGTTTGGGCTAGATGTAGCCAGTGGACAGTTCTACGAATGAATTCAGGGATGAGGGACTGTTACGGAGTTCGCGGGTTTAGATCGGGTGGAAAGGTAAGGAAAGATAAGGCGTCATAATACGTACATATTGGATTCGCGTCTGCGATTATATCAAGTTGAATTGCGTCGTAATGTTGCGAATACATTACTGTTCGCTAGGGTTAAAGGGGTTTACTAAACGACGTGTCGAGCTGAGTAGCCGTGGGTATCAAAGTATTCCCCTTGAGTTCATAAAACTTTGCTCGATCAAAATTAGGGGTCGGAAGACTACCGCCCTTTTGCAAGCGGCGTTATAATTCAAACATGACTAGGATTGATCCATCTGGAAGGCGAATCCTTTTAATAGATTGTTGACGAATGATAGTAAAATGACAGCCGACTAGGTTAGCCGCCCAGGTAGTCACAATAGAAGGAGAACAGGTTTGTTACAGCTAACTCTTTCACTATGACAGAGCATAAGTAAGGCTTAACGATTGTATGTAATGGATGAATTAAGAGAATGCTGTCGACGATCAATGTAACCATTCGGTACCTTTCTGCTTGTATTAATTTTATACTTGCTATTGAACGAGTGACGATACTGGACTTGAGGAGCGATAATCTTAACCGTATATATATGTACTTACTTAAATAGTTAGTAGTGAGGAGTTGGAGTTTGACCCATGAGATACCGTAGAACCTCTGGGCAGGTCGTGGGTAGCTTCTCCTGTAGCAGGGTGGATAAAGAGCTTCGCGCAACAGCATCGTTATTTCCATGCTCGCTGTTTCAGTCTCGCGACAGGTTCAAACTTCTACTTGGTTGAATTTGGGGCCAACAAGACTTTGAACACACTATGCTCCCAATCCCGAATAGTTTATCTCAGATGGACCGATCTTTATAACACGCCGATAGTCGAACATACCTAGCAACCAATCCCGCGAATTGAGATGAAGATAGACATTATTTAATATAGGAACTTAAGAAGATGAAAATAGTGACGGATAAGACGAGACGGCGAACGTCAGCTGCGTAGCAGAAGCGCATATTACCAATAATTATACGAGATAATTGAGCTAACGAAAGAACTTGTCCGCTCTAATATTATACAGAAAGAATTTGGTTAGCTGATTTCTCGGCCCGATCATATACCTTGTATTTGCCGGTTCGACGAAGATTCATATGTTCCGAATATGGAATTGTATCGAAACCTACCCTTGGCTTGGGGGCGAAGACGGAAAAGGGGGGTAGCATTGTACTCAAATCCATGAAGACTGCCGCTGCAATGACCAAGCCACTTATTATTAGCTGAACCTGTTTGGAAAAAGACGGATGTTGGCAATACTTCCCCGGCTTACGAATCTCTTCTAACCTAGCTTTTCTTTGTTGGTGGCGGCATTGTTATTATTTTTTGGATGGGCACACGGCACACCACACTCAAGATCGATACGTCAGTTGCTGTAGTTCTGCAGTTGACACCAATGAGATAATTCTAAGTACTTAGGTAGGTACCTAGGTATTACATTACTTGTTAAAATTGAGTCTTTTGCATAGTCGTAGGGGTAGTTAGTTCAAGTAACCAATGATTGTTGATATAAGCCACTGCAATTAATATTGTACTCCGTCAGCTGCAGCTGTTTAAGACCTACATTAAAGATCATTACTTTTTCCAGAGAGCATGTAATCAGTAATTAATTGGTAAAAACGTATCCGACCGTTTCTGGGATACGCGGTCGTATTATTAATTTTAGAATGAGAAGCGAAATCGTTGGTTGATTTGCTTTACTGACCTTGTGGATTGAATTAGATGATAAGGGGTCGATAATCTTCTCATTTTTGATACTGCAATAGTTGATACTTGTCGAAGTGGTTTGGGTGCTTAGAACTTTGACCTAGGCGAAATTTTATTCGCAAACTGGCTGTGTAGTCAAGTAGTTTAGCAGTTTTCAGGAAAGAACAAGGTTGACTATTTGAACCTTTGATCATCACGATGTTGTCGAGTTATGGTACCGAAAGAATCTTATTGCCGCTTTCGAAGGCGTTGCTGACCTGGACGGAAACATATCCCGGACCCCCGACGTTGGTTCTTGGCCAATCACCTTGTAGTCCGGAAAGTTCGTTTAAGTTTCCGGGGATTCAGCTATTGTTAAAACCGGGACAGAGATTCTTTATCGAATTAGTACAAACATCCTTACTCGTCGGCGAAGCCTTGTCTTTTGGAATCGTATTGGAATGTTATAATCTTTTCCGACGAAGAATATTTACTTATTTGGACCTATTTGAGCCAGCCTAGATATGTCCGATGGTGAATTATTTTATTATCTGGCTGCGGCATTTTCAAACTAATAAAAAGGTGAACATTTTCGTTAAGCTAATAATGAAACGTAATCATATACTTATATGCATATTATGTACTTAAATGTGGTAGAACTACGATATGTATTTATTAAGTTGATTAATAAAATTTAAGAATATCCTTTATTTTTTTTAACGTTAATATCGTGATTATTTGGTTCGTTCCTACTTCTCGATGGCCTACCCATTTTAAAAGTTTCAAGCCCAATCATTTTCGCTTTCGTTATTACAACTGCCTTTTATTGACTTTACCACACCTAACTAAATGTAATTACCCACTGGCGCCTGCTTGTTTTCAACCATACCTACCTACCTATACATCCTTCCGTACAAACGAAACGATTCTCATGTGAATACTCTCAGCTCCATGACCAAGTTCGTTGTTCCCTAATCAAATATTGCCCATCTTAAAACTGTCCCTAAATCCTTCAATATTCCCCTCCACTCTAAAATCTAATTATTTTTCTCCCGCCACCATCCCATCAACACCCAACCCGACCATACTACCTCAATGCATACAACTTGGAAACTTGATGCCATTTAATAAAACCAATACCAACCAAATACTTGCCTACCTAGGTGGGATGACAATGAATTTCGTGCTTACCCTCGACTGCTATGTACCTACTTGAATGAGATCCAATGTAAATCCCGACACGCTCGATGTGGATAACTTCACGTCTTCGATCTTTTTCTGTACCATCTGAACATAAATCGTTTCGTCTCGCCTCATCTCGCCTAGCAACAATACTTATCATCTTTATGAACTGTATCCTCCACGATTTGCGAATTCCTGATTTCAACATATCCTATGGTTAGTTACTTATCACCTACACTTACTTTCAATATCTCCCGTTGCATCTTTTATTCATCGTGACTTCCCTTTTCATTCTTACTCGACACTCGCATGCCGGGGCTATCGCTAAGACGATCCTGCCCACGCATATTCTACACATATTTCCCCACTTGCTGATATCTTGTAGATTCATGAACAACATTTGAACCTTGAAACTTAATATTTCCGAAGATAAAGAACAACTCCGGAACTTCATTTACTCTCTAGGATTATACCTCTAGTACAGAGGGGGTCTTTCGTTTAAGCCTCAGAATTCCTACCGCATTCGTTTCTCCTATTAGCCAAGGTTTGCATGTCTGCTACCGAGGAATATCTTGTGTAATACAAGATGGACTGTCCAACCGCCCCCGATTTTTACAACACTTGGAATGTGGAGAAAGATCGCCTGATAACCAAACATGAATCAGATCTTGCCCTCCAGGATGAGTTACTCGAGAAGTTGGAACAGGACCTCCGCCAGATCAATGACGATAGTCTCCAGAAGTTGAAGGGCGCCGTGCCGTCAACTTTGTACAGGGATATAATCGTACCCATGGCCGAAAAGAGCCTAAAGCATGATCAGCGCGAGATCAGAGCTAGCCACGATAATCGAGTTAAGATTATTGTGGAAAAGCATGTGGAAGCACTTAAGCATCATAAAATGCTCTATCAAGACAAGCTCACGGTCGCCCCTGTAAATAAGAATGAGCCAGCCGCTAAACCCGGTTCTTCACCAGTTATACGCGAGTTGATTGATGCTCAAATTGATCATGTCTTGTTGCCAAAAGATGTAAGTACCAGTTTGGATGGATTGGAGGCATGTCATCGACCGACAGGAAACTCTCCCGCGTCTAAAAACCCTGAGCAACCGTTTGGGCTGTGTAAGCCCATAAGCTGGACTGTCCAGAACGAGATAACCTGTGGAGAACGGCGTCTGATAATGCGCATCCAGTCAAGAAAACGCAAGGCGTCTACATCCGAGGAAATCCACCCCAAGAGATTACGTGTGGATTCTTCTGTCAACCAAACTCGTACTCCCGCGCTTACGCCCGCGAACGAACCCGCGAAACCTCATTCCCATAAACAGACGATTACCTTTGATGAGGTCTATCAAGGTGGTACGGCGAAGCACAAGGACATCATCGTCGAATGGCCGGCCAATAGTCGGCAATGGTATATCCTGAAATGCGAGCAGCACGGTCTTCGGTTTACGAGAAATTCCGTCCAAGGTGCTGCCAAACATCTGAACGGAAACGGCCACGGCTGCACAAATCGGAATCGCGACCACGCGGTCAGAACCCTCGGTTACCTTGTAACGGATTGCGATGAGAATTTGGCAAAATTAAATAACCAGGTTGCAGAGGAAGCCTATGCGAATGGTTATAAACCACCTTTTCCTCGATCCAAGAAGCAACGTGACCCTTCAAAGGTTTCCAAAAAGAAGCATGTGCGAGGACTGGGAATATCTGATGGGCCTTCGGTATCTCATACAGCTAACCTAGTACCGGGTTCGGCTCGAGGGATATCGTCGACGCCAAACGAAGCCATAACCGGGGTACGTCGGGGCCTGAGCACACCATCAACTCATCAGAAATCCTTAGACTCGTGGGATGGTATAACACACCCAAAGGTTTTCCACATCTATTACGGGCGCTGGAAAGACGATAGTCTTGGTAAGAAGGCTCATCAAATCTACCCGGTCATGATTCTGGGGTGGGATAGCCAGAATGGAAGCGGTTTGAAGGATAGCGACCTCAACGCCACCGGCCTGCTTAAGAAAAAAGCAAAACCGCCTAATTGCTATACTTACGATTCACGGAAGATTACCGGTTGGGCGCCGGGGTACGAGGACGGCGGCCCCAAAGTCAAGTTTAGAAAATTCCCCGTCATGTTCTTCGACGAGTCGCAGACCGTTGGGTGGTTTCCAGCCCGGGACCTGATGAAGTTCCCGCTGAATCAGCGCAAGGTTTCGGCCCAATCCGACCATCCTTTCAACGCTGCACGTCGCTGGATCGCTGAGAGAGAAGGATATAAGACCTGGGAGGACCGGGAAAAGGCACGAACTGGTGGTAAGTGGTTCGATTTAACATTAAGAAACCCCGCCCGTCTTGCGTGTTCTCAATTTCATGCTTGCCCATTTTAATAACATCTATTGTAGTGGATACTCCCTCTGCTTCGCCTCTTACCCCAGCTGAGTCCGCTAATACAGCCTCTCATACCGATTTCACAGAAGACAGCCACGATTCGAACGACTCGGATCCTGAATCGGAAGGGACGTCGGTACACTCGGCATCCACGGAAAAGATGATGCGAGAGTTGCGAGAAAAAGGAGGCGAAATAACCGGCGACGAAGATTATGCAGCTTCCGACCCTGACCCCGTCTCCGACGTTGATGATTCCCTTGACTGTGAGATAGATGATTGGATCCGGTCTCCCCCGTCTACCGCGAAACCTGACACGGCTAAAGGTCGTCCTTGGGCGTTCTACAGCCTAAGAAGCACGGAAAATCGTGACGAGCCGAAGCCGTCATCGATTGATTTGGCGCGTGAAATATCAGAAACTTGCCCAATAGCACCAACCCCTGCGGGTGCAGATTCAGCACGCAAGCTTGCGGGACAGGCATGTCTATCCGCTACGGGACCTGAGGATTCCCACATGACTCCTATACCTGCCATTATTCAGTCACCTAAATGTAGTCTCCAATTGATGCAAGATCCTGGCCAATCAGACAAGTCAAGACCACGCAGCCGGCAACCATCTGACACCGCGACAAGCTGTAACGACAACCTGGCTCAGATTATCGCCGAGACTCTCAAATTTCGGAATGAGATCTACAATTCTAGCACGGTGCCGGAGAACCAAGGATCTATAAACCAAACGCTAGGCAATGAACTTCTCGGCACGACCTCTAAGTCAATCGAAAACACACCGGTTCAACTGTCATCGACAGACGCTATCCCTACTTCTCAAAGCCAGATATGTGAAAGACGATCACCGAGACCAACTCCCAATATCGTTACGCAAGTTTCTGAAACGTCATCTTTCACCGACTCAACAGGAGGTGGCCTAGTACCTAATGACAACTGTAGTAGTAGCGGTATTAACGATCTTTCGTTTCTTGATAACATAGCCCCTTATGGCACAAAGCTAGCTGCCCAGGAAGAAGTTCCGAGCACCCGTGCTGAGAGTCAAGTTGTAGGAAACATGGAGTCGCTAGTTATGGAAGAGCGAGCAACGATCCAAACAGGCGAAACAGTGCAGCGCAACTTGGAAGAGGCAAGCCATGCAAAGGAGTTCGAAAAAGGCGTATTACACAAGGTTGTCATGGGATCCTCGTCTATCCAACCGTTGGCGAACGTGGAGAATGCTGCACCCGGCATGGAGCTCGTCGGTGGCGTTGCGGTGCCCGAGCCGCAATCTGCCGATGCCGATGCCGATGCCGACTTCGAACTCTCGTTTTATAGAAGCGGCAATGTATCGTGGGAAAGGTCTAAGGAGCAAGAAGAATGCGTCCGACTCTTTTATAGCGTAGACCGAAGAACCGTATCGACTAGGCAAGGTCCCGTGGCCATCATGATCAACCCAATGGAAATGTTAGGGTTCTCTCGTGAAAAGGACATCATCCCGGGTTCCAGGGGGAACACAGGTTTTCTTTTAAAACATAAGAACGGCTCATTATCTCGACTCGTCTTTGATCGGAACAGAGGAAGTAGGCTGGGCAACGGCATGCTCCAGGTTCGTGGTTTCATTAAATGGCTACGATTAGTGAAACCCGATATCCCATTGCTTCTGATCGAGACGGGCGTACGCTTGGTAGATCGGAAGGTTAAGGATGCGTATGAATGGGAGGGGACCGAAGGAAGAGGTCTATTTTAAGCGATCAACTTCTAGAGCGTTGACAAGTTCCAGGAGTCTGTGTGTACTTGGGAATTAAACGAACAAGAAAGGCACGAGCTTAGAACTACTGAGTAGTCTGAGTTATTTTCCCGGTAATGCTCTGCGATGAGTTTACGTCACTTAGTAGGTAAAGGCTAATATTTTAAGTATAACCCAAAAAAATCAATACATGTCTCTTCATTGAAATATGAAAATGTCTGCATAATCCGACGTCTAGATCTATACATACCTATGTATGTATATTAATACTACTTACGTACTACGTACTAACCGATGCATGTGAAAATAGATAGATCCATGTCAGTACCGAGGGGGAAATTTAGCGTTGCTCCCCCGCATGGGTCCATATTATAACGCAGCCGGCGACCCAGCGACCCAGCGACCCAGCGCAGCTTTAATCAGGAGGGTAGGACAGATGAGACTAGACCAAAATTGGCAATTATGCTAATCTTGGTGAGGTAATTAATACTTACCTAGGTAAGAGCTATTGATATGAATATCACAAGGAAAGGGAATGCTGAGTCGAACTTTGGGATACGTTCGCTCGGTCTTTTAATATTATGGGATCATTCCAAATAGACAACTCTGGGTTTCTTCTTTCACTCATTTTCTATCTATTCAGTAAAATGCTTACCTAGGTAAACATGTTACAGTAGATAACCTACCTACATCACAGGACGATTTCGATGACAGGCAAATATTTCTACATACCTAGTAGTAGTATGTACGATGCCGAATAAAGTGGATTGGTACTAGGTAAATTGTACAGTTACGCGTACCGGGATACATCTGTCCATCATTGTCGAATGACGTCGTGTTCAGAAGACGAAAAGAGAGAAGCTGTAGCAAGAGTAAGAGCTACTTACCTACCCATACTGCCCGTATTAGGTCGATAATCGAGCATCAATTTCGAAGGTTTAAGGGAAAAGGAAGAAGAGAAAAGGAAAGGAAAAGAAAAACGTCGGTTCGCATGGTTTGCATCGTGCGCAGTGACAACTTTTTCTTAAATTAACGGCCCTTGATGGCTGCTCTGGTAAGTAACCTACTATACCTACCTATTCTTCTTCTTCTTCTTCTTTAATATTTCTGCCTAATGAATTCATACGTTCATACATATCCGTCCATATCTATTCATACACATACATAAAGTAGTGGTTTGCATATTCGTCCACCGTTCTCTCAACTTTAATGAAGGCGTCATCAGATCGGTGGATGAACAAACTGCAAACTGCGTATTTTACTTGACACCTTTTTTTAGCCTTAAACCTCCAAAGCTCCAAAGCTCCAAACCTTCTCCATCTCCATCTCCATTTCCATCTCTACCTTCATCTTCATTTTCACTTTCACTATCACTTTCACTTCCATTTTCACCCCAGAAACAAAACCAGATACGTGTCTAGACAATCTTTAATCAGACAATAAACATGGTTGCACATTCAAATTGAAAGATCCATCAATTACTCCTATCTTCCACCTCCATTTCCACTCTTAATCTCGCCTCTGATTCTAGTTATTCTTGTTTTTATTCTTATACTTATGCTCTTCTTCCTCCTTACGCGCTTTAGGATACGCCTTGGATGACACACATGTCGACTCCGAAATCTACCTCCCGCGGCGACGTCGACGGCGGCTTCGGCTCTGCCACCCCTTCCGATCTTCCACCTACCTACGCTCCTCCCACCTACGCCTCCTTCTCTCCCGCAAACCTTTCCACTGCCGCCTCGGCTGCCAAGCGAAGATCAACTATCCTCGTCCACCAGAAGTCCCCGTTACTGCTTGCTACACCTCCTCAGATCACCCGCGCCCTTGCCTACAGCCATCCTTTTCTCCTGCCTCTGAACAAGCTGGTGGGGCTGCTGACCTGGACTACCGGTGATCCGTGGGAGAGCTTCCTTCTGCTAGTAGTCTTTTGGGCTGCCGTGCAGTATGGGGATGTCATCGTGCGGCTTGCCGGGCCCATCGTGGTCGTAATGGGCATCATAGGGGGCATGTATGGACGGCGGTACAGTCCGCTGTCTAGTAGTGGCTGGGCCGAACATCCGAGCATAGCCGGCAGCAAAGACAAGAAACCGCCCGGCGCATCTGCTACCGGGGGGGCCAACGGCCAGCACCAGCGTAACGCGAGCGAGATAACAAGCACGAGACACCAGAAGACGTTGGATGAGATTGTAGACACCGTCAAAGTCTTCACGACCAGGTGCAATATCTTGCTCGAACCATTGCTCGAGATGACTGATTTCCTGTCTACCCAGCGGACTGCGACGAGCGCGACCACCAGACCGGCGCTTACTACGCTGTTTGTTCGAATACTGGCCATCACTCCTGCTTGGATCGCATTGACACTTCCGCCCATGAGAATTATAACTACGAAGAGGGTCGTCTTAGTATTTGGCACCCTACTCCTCACATGGCACTCGAGAGTCTGCAGAGTATCCCGGATATTATTATGGCGAAGTGCTACGATGCGAAGGCTAGCAAGATTAGTAACTGGGTTACAATTCGACGAACCGGCTAAGTCGAAGGCTGACGGTGTCAATGGTAATCGGACGAACATCGCCATAGGTTCTAAGACGAAGCAACCAAATGGGACTGCGAAGGTACCATCATCCGCCCTGACGGCCGCACTTAAACGTGGCGGTCGCTCCGGGACCAAGGACTCAGGCGTCCGCTTCACTTTCATCATATACGAGAATCAAAGACGCTGGTTGGGGCTGGGGTGGACGAACAGCTTGTTTGCCTACGAACGTGCCGCCTGGACGGACGAGCACAACAACCCCGTTCCTCAGAAAGACGAGTTCGAACTGCCGGAGGTGGAGGATGGGCACGCGAGGTGGAGATGGGTCGAGGAGAGTAGGTGGCGAGTTGACGGTGCACCCGATCTTGACGAGGCCGACTACGATACTGACGCCGGCAAGAATGGATGGATTTTCTACGACAACAAGGTACGTTTTTCCTCAAACCCTAAAGTGACGTTGATTTTAATCTTTCTCGCAAACGGGCAGTGGCAGAACGGCCGTCGAGGTAATGATGGATGGGGCCGATGGACACGACGCCGCAAGTGGTATCGTGATGCCGAACTTGTCGAAACTCTGGACAATGCCGGTTCCCCGCCGCCTCCTGAGTTGCCTGCTCGACCACGTCCCGCTCCGGCGCTTAGCTCGGAAAAGATCGATATTTCTACCTTTTCTACATCAAATCCGGAACTATCTACGAATCCGGAGCCTGATAGAAACGGGTCGTCAAAGGAGGAGGACGATGCGGTCTCGGTCCTCAGCACCTCTTCCAAGTCAGCGAGGCTTAGGACGTCCGGGCCTCCGTTGCGTCGACGAACCACAGGCGGCACACATCGATCTAGGAGAACGAGCGAAGCGGCTAGCCTTCGTTCTAATGATGACGAAGGTCGCCTGACGCCGGCACTCGAGTTAGAAATCCAAGGGCATGGCAAAGATCAGGGGCAATGGGGTATCGGAGACGAGGCTCAAATGGGCCTTGAATGAGAGATATCGCCGCAAGGGCCGTCGAACTGGTCGCTCCATCATGATGATGACGAGTAGTAGCAACTATCTAGTAGCATTGGGTAGGCGTTCTGGTAGATACCAATGAAATGTGATTTCCGTTTTTGCATGTCGCTTACATTAGCCTGGGGCTAAATAATGATGATTCGACGACGCACAAGCGTCATTTTGTTTGTCATGAATGAAAAGTTCGTCATATATAGCAAGCCAACCCTCATTATATCTGACTATACTTCACTAATTACTTTGGCAGTCGTCAAAATATCTAGAAAATGATGTTATTCATATCATGCAGTTCTTGTCCGTCGGATCCCTCATTCAGAATAGCCGACGTTGGTAGGATCACATCGGCCTTCCAATATACCCTATTTTCATACCATCAGCTCTGTGACGGACGGCTAACATTCTTAGGCAGCACCGGCTCGGAATGCTCATCAATATCTTCCCCGACTCCCCTAATAGCCTTGTTGAATAGCAGATCCATGTCCTCCAACGGTCGGCCCTTTGTCTCGGGGTAAAAGAGGATAATGATCTAGTTCGAGGGGTCAGGGGATTCATGAATAGAGATACGAGCTGGAAGGAAATAAACTTACGGGAATGCAGACAAAGTTGACCGCCATAAAGAAGAAATAGATATTAGAGCCGATTGTATCGATACCGACAGGCCAGACTTGGGCCACGACAATGGAGCCAATAGCTCCACCTGATGCGGAAAAGTTGAGCCCGCGCGCTCGGACAGAAGTCGGAAATATCTGAGTCCGATATTAAAACTTCATAATTTTAGATTCGGGACGGAACCTGAACATTTTCTTACCTCGGAACCGTATACCCAAGCGGCCGGGCCAAAACCCATGCTATACCCGAGAGCGTATATGAAAATAAACACAATACAAACCACATCAGCGGCCCTATTTGTGTTGTCTGGATAAACCTGGCCGAGTACTCCATTAATCTTGGGGCGATAAATGTTAGCCAATGGTGTAGATCGTATACCCTCAAGGAAGAGGGAAGGCAGGCGGACTAAGGGGGATCAGATCGACTCACCAACATGCTGAACCCCATCGCAATGCAGCCTATGGTTAAAGTCACCCTACGGCCGAGATGGTCTATGAGGAACATCTCTATAACTGTCATGCCGATCTTTAACGTCGACTCGATACCGCCAGCCAACAGGGTAACTCTCGTAGGCAGGCCAAGTTTTGCAAAGAGCGTCGGTAAGTAGTATTTCATAGCTGTAGCGCCACACATTTGCGCCATGAATTGGAGTAAAGAGGCGCGCCATAGACGCTCAAATAAGCTTCGATCTCTAAACAGGGACAGCCAGCTTGCTTCTCCTAGCGTATGATGCACCTCCACATCCTCCCTGATATGCATCAACTCAGCGTCGATCTCTAGCTCCGTGAAACTTCCTTCGCGCAACCAATACAATGACTTATGCGCCGCATCGTAATGACCGTGCTCGATGAGCCAACGCGGGCTATCCTAGTTTGTTAACCATGTTCAAAAAATTGAGTCCATAGCCTTGAGTGAATCTTTTGCTATAGATAGCGTAACTTACGTTTCGGGGAGGAATGGAAGCCCAACTCCAAAGATGAGGCATGGGACTAGCACAATAGCGAGAGAAACGCGCCACGAAACGTATAAGTCGTAATCCGTAGAGTTCCAGAAGGTCACAGCGTACCCGACCCTATCAATTATCCGTTAACAAAAATCTCATATCACCAATCATCTGATAAATTTCGACCTCACCAGAACCCAGCTGCTAAACCGCCGACGAAACCGACGTGGTTCAGGACGACGTATTTTCCACGCTTACCGGCCGGCGCAACCTCGCTAAAAGTGATGGGTTAGCATAAAATCTCGCCTACTCACTGCCAGGAGAAGGAGAAAGGATGACCTTTGGTATAAAGGAACGGAAGTTGACAACGCTCCTACGCCAATACCTGATATTATGCGGCCAATGATCATCATGGCATAAGCTCCAGATCCCGTCGCACCACATTCAAAGGCATTACCGACGGCGACGGTAAGTATGCCAGCTAAAGCCGCGTACCGTCGCCCGAAGAAATCACTCGCTGGGTGGGAGATGAATAGATAGCTCGACCCTAATGCGTTTCAGTTTTCGCAACAGAGAAAAAGCACTAACTATCAAAGGCATAAATAATCTCATCTGAGAATGGTAAGACTCTCCTGCAATGGACGACCATCGAGCTAAGACGGAGGATGCAAGGAGCCTTACGCGATGAAAGTCACTCACTATGATATCATTAGTCCATATAGGAAGAGCTTGACAGAAGTGTGTGTTGTAATAGCAACATACCAAGTTCCCAGGTAATAGATAGCAGTAATTATCCCTTTCCGCGAAGCGGTAAGGTGACCCATAACTTTAATGAACCCAGGATGAACAAGTACAGACGAGAGGATGCCAACATTATACCTATAATATGAGAAATCTCAGCAGATGATTGTAATCCTCGCTGTATGCCTTTCAAGGGATTTTTTCGGGGATCCAGTACAAATTGACGATCATAGATAAGAATGAGGTTGATGAAAATATTGACCGCAGGGTGATTTCTTACCCCCAAACGAACGAGCCAACCGCAAAGAATATGCATAATAGATGAAGCCGAACATCAGCTTTCGTTACCAGCGACATTGTAGATAAATATTTTGTATATGAGAAATGTTACAATACGGAAAAAGTGTGTCAAATAAAACCATCAATGGAACCAGGTCTTACAGCGTTGTCCAGAGACTAAATTTAGCCAAGCTACAAACGAGGAGGGGATTGAAGATAGAGAATAGACATCTATTTAACTAAAAGTATATCTACCTAGTAGGTAAAGAAACCCTAATACTAATATCTTATTCATACCACCAAAAACAGAGTATGATAGGATATCCCGAACCGGCTCACAACCTGACGTTGGCCTCCCGCGCCGTAGCGTTCCTCTTGAGCTAGCAAATCGAGCTCACTCAGCTTCCTATTCTATTACATAGAGGGCAACTAGGTGAATATATCTACCAATCCATCCTCTGAGAAGTAACTCCCGCAGCGAAGAAGTGTCCGCATGTCACCCCCCCGCGTTAGCCAGCCACCCAAGCCAGGAGACCGTCCATTCGTCTTGAGCGCTTTGATGATATGATGTGGCTGCGCGGGGAAATATAGCCCCCATTATTTCTCCAATTCATTGATGTTGTGAAGCTGCAAGCCATGGCGCATACCTGGTACGGGCTTGAACACATGTGCAGGGCACGATATACATACCAGAGGCGTCGAGGATCATTGGATGCGGATAAATTGAATTTGGTACTACCCTGGGAACCGCTAGGATTACCACTATGAGACATGTCGGCTCGGAGTTGAAAGGACCCAACACCCTGTACGGATTACTGAATATGGTCTGGATAATTTGATTGCCGCCACGAGTTAACCAGCATCAATCAATTTGGCGATATCGAGACGACGGACATTTAGCCCTCACGAAAACTTAGCAGGAAGATAGCTTTCCGTGGAATGTATACCTAGGTAATAAAAGGATGAGAAAAGCATGCTGTGCCACTCTCAATTTATGTGAACCCGAGATGGGACACAACTGCCTAAGTTGTGTAACGAAGCTTAGATTTTACCTCTACCTCCTTCTCTACGTCAAATTAAGTTAAAGAATAAAAGCCTGCTCTTCTAATTTTCTTTTTCTTTTGGTGTAGCTGCATTAGTAATTAGCAATGATATGAAATCAGATAATCAATCACGGCGTCACAATCGAACGATTTGGCTCGCACCAGTATAATCCATTGAATACCTACCTACGTATAATATGGGCCGAGAAGCAAGTAACGAAGCCGGAGCCTCGGTTAGCTCAGGAAATGGTAAGGCTTCTAGACTACCCAGACACAGTCATTGTCAATAAATTCTATCGAGAAGTTTTCATAACATATTGAAACTAACAGATCATTGACCACAAGACGTACCAGACCTCGTGTTTATAGCTCGCGAAGATGTCGGGGATGAGCGAATTTGCCCTAAACCAGCGACGGCACGGGATACAACACAAGTTCGATGGCGTGACCTTCCGAACAAGGACCAACTATTCATCCTGTCGCTCTGTCGCCTATCAGAGCCCCTCTCTAATGTCTGCCTTCTGCCATACATATTCTACCTCGTCCGATCAGTCCTACCCCCGACCCCGGTCTCCTCGGACGATGACCAGATCCCAGAAGCTACCGATGCGGCGGCGGCCCGCATCTCTGAGTTCTCCGGTTTGCTAGTGGCGTCGTTCCCGCTAGCACAGTTCCTCGTGAGCCTACCGTGGGGACGTTTGTCGGATAAGCACGGGAGGCGCTTCTCTATTGTAGCTGGGCTCGCGGTCTCCGTGTTGGCGAATGTCGGATTCGGGTTCTCGCGCTCCTTCGGCGCTCTCTTATTTTGGAGGATCTTGGCGGGTCTCGCAAATGGAAACGTCGGTATAATGCGCACAGTAACGGCGGAGGTGGTGCGCGAGAAGAGATACCAGACTAAAGCATTTCTTTTACTGCCGTTGGTATTTAATGCGGGTATGGTGGCGAGTCTGGCTTTGGGGGGTTGCCTTGCGGAGCCCGTCGTTAACATGCCGTGGTTTTTTGGGCCAGACGGCGTCTTTAATACGGGTCGGAACCCAGACGGCGTAGCTTGGGCCCTTGCGTTCCCGTATGCCCTCCCAGCACTCCTTAACGCTGCCGTGCTGGGTGTTGCGCTTGTTCTAGCCATAATCGGCCTTAAAGAAACGCTTCCCGGAAAGGAGGACGAGAAAGATGTCGGCCTAAAAGCGGGAGCAGCGATTATGCGATGGATCAGAGGCGTACTGCATGGACAACAGCGCTATATAAGAATAGATAGTAGCGAAGATACGTTTCTGGGACAGGCTCGGTCGGGTCCCGAGAAAGCTGTACCGGAGACAACACCCGTCGATGGTAAGGGGCTCTCTTTTCGAAACATCTGGACACGCAGAGTACTATGCGCCTTGATCTCGTTTGGATTGCTGCCACTACACAATTCGGCCTTCATGCACATATTTCCCGTATACCTAAGTAGCCCACCGGCTGATAATACCGAGGCCTCGTTCTTCTCCTTCGCCGGCGGTTTAGGCTTACGCTCTTCGACCATCGGTGTGTGGCTTTCTGCCTTCGGTATATGCGGCATCCTATTGCAGCTCTTTATATATCCGCGGCTTCAGACGTGTATCGGAACGAGAGGTGTCTTTAGGATTGCATTGTTTCTGTTTCCGATCACGTACGCAGCAGCACCGTATCTATCGCTTTTAGCAGGCGAGGGCGACGGGGCGTTACGCTGGGCATTCCTAGGCTTAGTGGTGTGTTCTCAGATAATGGCACGTACTATGGCCATACCAAGTACTGTCATTTTGTTGACAGAGGCGGCGCCCTCTAAGACGGTCCTTGGGACCATCCATGGGGCCGGAAACATGCTTGCGAGTCTAGCTCGCACGATAGGACCGGCGATCGGAGGGTATGTGTTTGCGTTAGGGGTTGAAGAGGGCGTTATTGGGCTTGTATGGTGGTTATACTTAGTACTTATTGCGTTATGTGCCTTGGTTTGGTCGTATCTCATGGAAGGGGATGAAAATTAGATTTTGAACCTAACAAATTCCCAATTTGAGTATCCTTTATATTAGAAGCATCAATATCAATTGTATTCCGGCTACGCAGGCTTACCTTCTAGGCACCCTGGGCCCTCTTTTTGTATTTTCTCTTAGAAAGCACCTACCGGCGTAGTAGGAACTTAACAAAAAAGAACTTGTTTACCTATATAGGTAGGTATATAGGGCACGAAATACTATATGATGGTCATCTCAATTAGCTCCAAATAATAGTATAATGATTTTCTGTAAGGTATGGTTATGAACAACGTATTTAGGTTGGAAAGGTGGGAAACGTGTCTAGGTATGCTCTCATATCACTGAACAAGCTATCTTATATCGGTATAGTTTCTTGAGGGTTGAAGTACGTATTTCTTGAATAGGTTGCTATAACTCGGGTGAAGGGTGAATCATTTTTCCTATCGCCGTTGCTATATGCCCAGATGGTATCATGTGAAGAGTTCAACAGCATCGAAGATCTGTAACCATTTTCATTAATTTTAAATGTGGCATATATTGATGAAAGAATTACTATAGTACTTACAAAATTGGGGTTTAAGAAAGTGGTACCGCTGCTTCCCGATATAGACGTGATCGTGATGGTGTTCGCGCCGGCTACGAGAGTACCGGAGGGAATGCTGACATCGTAGACTTCACCATAGCCACGATATGCCCCACGAGTCACACCGCGGCTATCGATCTTGGTGGGAGCAGACGGAGCTGTGGCGGTCCAGGAATTAACCTTGGCCTGGGGGCGGGCTCCGCTAAATGACAAAGTAGTCGCAATCCGAAGGGTAGCGGCACCAGGGGCAGAAGCCAGAGTAAACTTGATAGTCACGGGATTGTTAACCGTCTGAAATAGAGCCATAGGAAACTGCCCCAGGGACGAGGAGCCGACGGTGTAAGTGACGGGAGCCCAGGCGGCCATGCGAGAGTCTGAGGGATGCATTCGGAGGAACTTGTCCGCGTTCAGGAATCCGGTGGGCTGGCCATCGTATTCTCCAATTTTCCAAAGCGAGTTTCGCGATGTCTCGGTACTGGCGATGTCCTTGGATGTTGTCTTGCCTGCGCTGACCGAAATGCCAGTCGCTGTAGCAACCTTATATTCGCCCTGGTATAACACCATGGTATAAGTCCCAGGCTTCATCGCGGGTGACGTAAAAGCACCCTTGGATGATGCGATGGTCCAGTATTGCGCCTGCGTGTTATACCAATGGACGACGATCTGAAAACTACTTGAGATTCCGGAAGCTGTGCCAGAGACGTAGCCACGACCGGACTCGGCTACATAGCCAGTAACGCTCAAGCCTGAGAAGAAAGACGTGTCGGCTTCACGCAGCTTGGGAACGCCAGATCGTGAGAAGGTCAATATGTAGGGTCCGTGAAGCACATTGGTTCGGAAAGCCTCGGTCTGGACGTGACCACTGTTCATATACCAGTAGAGATTGGTGGCAGAGCCGGCATTGTTACTTTCGATATCGCGAAAGAACGGTCCGCCAGAAGACGATTCAGGGTGTGGGGCCAAGACGCATACGTGGATTAAATCAGAGCCCCCATAAACGCACTGGGCATCTTTGTCGATGAACCGTGTGCTCGAATAGAACTTAGACCGGGTCTCTCCATCGACGATAAAGACATCAGAGCCCTCTACAGTAGCTGAGCTGCCGGAGGTAGTCGATACCTTCCCGTAGGGGTACTCCTCAGGGAGCACGGATGACTTTAGTCGCGCGATAAAACGCAGTTCTCCGACAGAGGGCTCCTCTTTGATGTAGGTGGCGAGATAGATGTTGCTCTCCCCTTCCTTAACCACCATGTAATGAGTCAATGTCGAAGTTGTGCAGGTTACCTTGACATAATTAACGGAACCTAAGTAGAAAATAAGAAGAGTTCTGGCGCCGAATCATCAATTTGTCTCTTATAAATAACATACTGGCTGTGACGGATTCAACCTTGACAGTTGCCGAGCCGAGGCCGGAAGATAATTGGGTGCTACCAGAAGAATCCTGAAGTTCCGTGCCACGATATTTGATCGAGGTGATATCGCAGCTACCCCCATTGACGGTAAAGACTAGCGCATTGCTGGAGCCGGCGTCGATGACATAATTACTGCCAGATTGGGCGAAGCCAAAGGCGGCAAGCACCGAGGAAGCAAAAGTCAACACAGAAAGGACAAAGAGACGTAGGAACATGATGTTAGTATGCAGCTACACATCGGTACCTAGTAGTAGAGAAGCTCTAATGCAGGCGCGGGAGATCGTCAACCTTCCTATGGCTAGATCTACAAACTCTCACCAACGCATATGCCTACCTAAATAGAGTATATACCTACCTAGGTATATATACTACATCAACCATGCCTCCCATTTTCAAATAGGGGGAATATAAAACTCCCCTCCAACTATCTCGGTCTAGCACAAGACCGAAAGAAGGTCCTTTGACTGTGCGCAGTCCGGATTATGATAATTTAATGATTGGCGGGATTTAGCTAGGTAACCGACTGTGGGGTAACAGACACAGGGTATAATCGTGACGAAGAGTCGAGGCGTTCTTGGTATGCCATGGTGCCGGCTGTATAGACTAATCGAGATAGGTAGGGCAACGCTACGAGTATTCAGCAGTCAAATATACGCATAACAGCGCAGCATTAATGCTAATAAACCAGCAAGCGGAGCCGAAAGATGAGGTGATTGACGGAATTATTAAACGAGCGAGGAGAATATATCGAAGGAGTTCTCAGAAGAACCTGATTGGGAAGGTCGTTGCCATAAAGATAATCGAACTCCTGGAGAACGATGGTGAAAGTGACTGGGACATAGGTATATACCTACCTATATAAGCAAGTATTGATATTGAGGTTGTTGTCGTCATTGTCGTCTCCCCCCTCTTTTTTCATTGCCCAAGAAAAAGAAGGCATCATATTTATTATTTATGGAGGATTTAGATCTAGATGTAGGCACCGTAGCCTACATTTTAAGATCGTAAAATGAAAAGGAGAAAATGTGGAGAATACGAATTACGAAAAGGTTCTAGTCTCGAAGAGGGAGATTGAGCTGCTGGGGGACTCTTCAGCCTCGGCGTGATAAAAGCTAACTGCCTAAATGGGTAGGCCGGTGTGATCTCGTAGCCCTACAATACGTACTAGGTAATTAAGTAAGTATCCTCTGATTATTTTATTACCTATTTACCTAGGTGCCTACAGTATTTAAGCACACACGTAACACCTAAGTAACTAGTAGGTAGGTACTTAAGAGGTAGGTATGTAAGATACATTCCTACCTAGGTAATACATGCAAGGGGCGGTCCGTTTCAGCCATGAATCGAAGATCGGATAGCGATGATTGGATGTTATTTATATTCGACCTTCATCGAATCTCTAAGGCTATCCGCGGGGTCGCAGATGCATAGCTGTACGCAGTAGTAGCTGAGTAGGTACATAGTACCTACCTAGTCAAGTTATCATTTAAATTGAGCTGCACTTAAGAGGCGAAGTTGTCGAGGATTGACGAGATAAATAGTAGGTATTTAATTATATCTTTACCTGACCAAGAGAGGGATTCATCACGCTCAAGATCTAAACACAAAAAGTAAGCTTTGATGAAAGAATCATAGCATAGCTTATTACATTAAATCATCCAATATGCTCGATACTAACTAAGTCTCACATCATGCCGAACTTGATAGTTATTGAAACCCCTATTAGTAATTATCTAGTACATTGAAAATTCCTTACAACTAGGATCCCCAAAGTACAGAGTACGGAGCTGAACCAGCGCCGTCATGCGTTACCCGGAATTTGTGGCATGCTCTCGAACGCCAGGTTTACCTCTTTCGGTTGGTTGAATGATCTTCTGGCTTATTCATCGTTCCGGGGAAAGAAAATAAGCAATAAATATTATGTGAATATCGTCGTATGACTATCATTATTGTTATAACTAGGACGTTCTTGGTATGCGTGACTAAGTACACCTACTATGAGAGAGCTCCGATGCTCCCATCTTACTCATATCTCACCGATGCTCTTGGACTTGTATGGTCTGTCCTTCTCTCCTGACGACAGCTTCATCTCGTCCAGCTTGGATATCTCCGGCGAACACGAGAATAATGAGGATGCCGATGAAGGTTCCATCAATATTGTCAGCCCACGGCCGCAACGCCCGGCACATTCCCTCAACCTCCCTGTCATAGCTCTGCAGCCACCCAGGCATAGCCCACCCCTTAATGTCACCTAGGCGTGAGTAGGATTTACACTTTAGTTTAAATATAGGATCTACAATATGAGAAGCCATTGTACGCATATATATATATATATATATATACGCGACGAATATCCCTTTGTAAGTTATGGTCGATTGCTTTCGACAACAGCTTCATCGCATCTTCCCGCTCTATTTACGAACTAACAATCAAAGTGCTTGACTCGTCTCGAGAATGCGTCTGAACATCGCGGCAGCGGTAGCGCTGCTCGTCAGCTCCACTGCGGCCGGCGTTGCTATGCCTCGACAGGGGAACAGTCGCCAGGTCTTCGCACACTATATGGTAGGTCTAACTAGCGGGCAGTCTAAGGATCAATGGCAAAAAGATATCACGGAAGCCAAGTCAGCTGGTATCGATGGTTTCGCTTTGAACGTCGGATCTGCGGATTCGTGGAATGGCGAACAGCTACAGCTGGCGTACGACACGGCTTCCTCTAATAGCTTCAACCTATTCCTATCTTTCGATATGGCCGCTAGTTCCTGGACCGTCGACCAGGTCGTTTCGCTCGTCAACCAATACAAGGGTGCCAGTAGTCAGCTCAAGGTCAACGGGAAACCGTTCGTCTCGACATTCGAAGGGCCAAGCTGGGCCGACAACTGGGCCTCGGTGCGCTCTGCAACTGGTGATATCTTTTGTAAGTAACACATTTGGAATTACTTGCTGACCTATGTCTTTGCAATATTGTTGGGTTCATTGGTCAGACCCTGCAACTCTCGTTCGCCCCAAATCCGGGTATGGACAAGCACTAATTCGACATGTCGCAGTGGTCCCCGACTGGTCTTCATTGGGAGCCCAAGGAGTCGGCAGTAAATTAAGTCAGATCGACGGTGCTTGTAAGTGGTTTTCTTCGTCTACCGATTTCGGTCGTCATTTAACCAACGCCATATAGTCAACTGGGGCGCGTGGCCAAATGCAAACGAGTATACGATCACTACCGGGAATGATCAGGCATACAAATCAGCTCTCCAGGGCAAGCCATACATGATGGGCGTCAGCCCTTACTTCTATACGGGTATGAGACGGTCTACCTAGCCCTTGAATCATACAGACTGTCCTCGAGCTAATCAAGGAACTCACGGAACGTAGATCTCCCCCAATATAGCAAGAACTGGTACTCATCCAGCGATTCCCTCTGGTATGACCGCTGGAAGCAAGTCTTGGACATCCAACCTGAATACATCGAGATCATCACTTGTAAGCTTACTATGCGTGCTTATGACCAAATTCTAGAGTTAAACAAGCTAACGGGAGCAGGGAACGACTACGGCGAGTCTAGCTACATCAACGATCCGGTTGCTGCACAAATTGTGAGCGGCGCCGAGGGGTATGTCGATGGATTCGGACACTCGGCTTTCCGCTTCGTCTTGCCTTACTTCATCAGTGCCTATAAGGCCGGCAACGCAAACGTGAACTTGCCCTCAGAGGGGGCTATAGCTTGGTATCGGACTACACCGGCGGCAGTGTGCAGCAACGGCGGTGAGTAGCAGTTACATAAGACAGTCTCCAATTGTCTTAATCTAACACCTTACTATAGGTACCGTATGGGGCCAAGGTGGAAGCGCTTCGGCAGCAAGTGGTACGAAAGATGTGATCTCGATCATTGCGCTATCCAACTCTCCCAAGGACATCACCGTCACCATCGGAGGATCGAGTCAGACGGTAAGCGCGTCAAGTTCGGTCGGCAAGGCCTCGTTCTATGAAGTAGACTTTGGCGGAAAGTCCGGCGCCGTTACCATCACGTTTAATGGCAAGTCGACGACCGGTCCGGCGATCTCGACAGAGTGTCCATCTTCAGGTCATGTAGGTTCCCTAGATAATGCCACATTATTCAGATACGCGGAACTGACAAGAAAATAGGTTAATTTCAACGCCGTCGTTATTCAGGTCTGATGAGGTATCGTATCCAGGGTACGGCTGTTAGAAATTCGTGCCTGCTAGTTTTAAATTCCTAGTATCCCCTCAGCTCGGGAAAAGCATTTCATCTCCCAACTTTGACGGGCACGGTGTATATATATCTGCTTCCCAAATTTTTACTCAGTTCGTACGGCATGTCTAATCTGGCTTTTTAATACCGACTTGGAATTTCTCTGCCCAGTCGGTAAACTCATCCCTATGACCTTCCCAGGGTTTCATTAGCATCTCCGACGCCGCAAAAGCGTCGAAGAAGCAAGAATCCATGGTGCGGTCGATAGAGGCGCGGTCTAGCTCGTAGAATGCGCACGCCACTTCGCCGAATCGGTGGGGCAATCTCTTTAACAAGGGAAATACTTCATCGAGGCGCTCTGCAACTGGCATCTGTGTCGTATTGGGGAGAGGCGGCAGGGTTTTAAGCCGCCTCTTTATGATAGCGGTATAAAGTAAAGTGGTGAGTCGTAGCCGTTTCATACAAGACTCTAGACGTTCTCTGATCTTGTCCGGGTCATCTCTAGGTATGTGGCGGGGATTCATAAGGTCGTCGAGCATCTCCTGCGTTGAAATATGTGTGTTTTGGATATGGTTTGTGACGTTGTTGATATCATCGTTCTCATCATCTTCCTCGTCAACTTCTTCGCTATACTCCTTTAGTTCTTCTAGGATGTCCTTTAACGTATCCCTATATTCCTCGACCTTCTTTACAAGCAGCCCGGCAATGCCTAGCTTCTTGAGAAGGATGACATCGTCGCAAGCTGCCCATATGATACCGGTAACGGCCATGCTCCCCTTCTCTCCCCTGGTGCCATTCTTCTGCTCTCCAGGTAGAACATTTCCATCCAAGGGGATGATGCCTACGAAGCTTTTTAGCTCTTTAAGAACTCGGTAGCATCGCCAAGAGAGGTCTTGACGGGTCACAGTGGTACATTTATGAACATCGCAAACTTCGACGGCGGACGCAAGAGCTGGGACAGGACCGGCTACTAGCTCACGGAGAACCTTGATTATAGCTGAAGGTGTGAAGGGTTCGTTAATGATGAGCAGAGATAATTTTGTCGTATGAGCTTTTATCAGGGTGACAGAGTCGTGAGCGAGGGCGAGGGGATCTACTGATCTTATCGTTGAGGGCTGTGATGACTGTGACGATGGTAGGGCGGCGGCTTCGGAAGTACCACCAGCATCGTCGACATCGTTAGCATCGACGGCATTAGAGTGAAGGTAGGTTTCTAGTTGAGAAATAAGGTCTATCGTAGACTTTACTAAGTTTTTCAGAGACTCGATGGGCTCGCCAGTGGTGTTATTTGTGGCCATGGCTACCAGAATGGAGTGTAGAATAAAAGTTTAGTTGGTTAGATTTTTTTCTTTTTCGTTTTGTTTTAGATCTGTAACTGCGGGGCAATGTTCATGCCCCGCCATTCATCATATCAGGTACCTAGGTACATAGTATTGAATATCACTTAGTTTGGTACTTATTAAGTACCTACTAGGTGCTGAATATAATATAGATTTACTTAGATAAATATGAGTTTATGCTCGGAAATAATTATTCGATAAATGTTATATAACCATAGTTCCTATGCGAGATAAGTAAAACACGTTATGGTATACTAATTGAGCTAAGCAGTTTCTTATATACATCAATACGGATAGTGGCATACATTTATTGGTTAAAAGAAGAGCCGGGTAAGTAGTCATAAAGATTGGAATATAACTTATCTAAGTATTTAGTAATAAATGATAGATGCCTTGGTTACCTAGTAAGTATTGTAAAAGCAATGTTATTTAGATCCTGTGTTCATTGTGATAATAGTGACGTTGAAAAAGAACATTATTGTTGAAAATACGGTAATCTTCATACTCGATGGTATGCGATTATACATGAATTGGCCCCTCATGGGGTTCGAACGGTTCGAACGCACGCGGTAAGGGCACCGATTCAAGATTATGGATGCTATGTACCTACCTAGTAGGTAGGTATTGTGCTGTGTTGCGTAGAATTAAATGACAGAGAGCCTTACAATATGAATGCTTAGGTTAAGTACATACTGTAGGTGCACATCTTATACTTACGCACGGATCCGGGATTGAGATTAGAACTATGTGGGTCAAAAGGTACTGGCAGGTCCCCCACTTCTAAACCTCTTTACATACATACCTGTACTTAATCATATCCAGAATCACAGCATCAATTCCTTTTTTCCTTTACTACCAAATTCTTAGGTACTTAGGTGGGAATAGCGGAGACCCACCGCGTCTCTTCAGTGCACATAGTACCTGATTGAGTCTTACCTACCTGTACACGATATATTCCATTTTCATCATTCCCTTTTTCGCCTTCCTTTTTTCCCTTTTACTGCTCTACAAATCAAGAGTCGAAAATTTAGGCGGAGTAAATCGAATCAAAGTAAAGCATACCAGATCAAGTCTAAGCAAATCTCAAAACTGAGCTGAACTGATACCTACCTAGGTAGGTATCACAGAGTCAGGATTTCTAACCGGCTATACGAGCTACCGACCTAGCGGGGAGAATTGGGCGTTGAAGTCCAGGAACTAGCGAATAGTGCTTGGGATCTGTTGGTATTCGATGAGTGTCAGCCCTATGCCTGGAACTGGAACTGGAATTGGAATCGGAATTGGCATTGGAAATTACCTACGAACCGAAACTGGACTACATATGTAAAAAACCGGAATTCCTAGTAAGTACCTACTTGCCTTCGAAACAAGAAATAAAGAAATCCCGTCTACTTAGTACGCATTTACGCATCTCTACATATTCTACCCTCGAATCTTATCAATTTGTATCAATCCCGTACCTTACACATTCACATTTACATCGAGTGCTCAAGGTAACCTACATAGTACATAGCACATGCCTATACACGCTACACGCATGCACTAGGTACATACCTACCTATATACCGCACTACCTCACTACCTCACTACCTCACTATCACGCTACCACGCTTTCCGACACCCATCCAAGGCTTTTTGGCTAGGTACTTGAGCTACGGTGACGCACCACACTAGCAAGACTGCCATTTCCCCAGATCCCAGATACATAGACTCTGGCGGGCTTCATGTTACTGGATAACATCAACAACATGTGTTACCAGTTCCACCACCACCTCCTCCACTTTCACCACTGACAGCATCTATCCTACCCCTTTGACTTTCTACGCTACAACATCTTGGTTAACGTCTATCTGTTAATCTGTTTATCTGTCTACCCGTCTACCCGCCTAGCCGCCCCCTCTGGTGTGTATATGCCTGTATATCTATATTCTTACGCCGCCTCACTTACAAATCTCCACGTCGTCACCTTGCTATTTGATTTTCTTTCCCCTCTTGTGTGTATTTAGAGATTCAGACCCGCATTCTAATAATTATACGGTGAAACAGGATATAAATACGGCGCACCCACGGATCGAATCGATTAGGTCATCCCTCACCTTCAAATAGCGATATCAACGTACGAAAGAAAGCCTGCGACCACTTCACCAGTCGTTTGATTGACCCTAATCTACCAGCCCGTCCTCGTCCTTGTCCTCGTCCTCGTTCAACCTTCATTAGACCAACTCTCGACATCTTACACATCTTACATGTATATGCCCAACGTCCTAATCGATCGGCTTTGACGGCTCAGTCCCAAAGTCTTCTTTAGGGGAGAAAAGGAAAGAAAACTCTTCATCGCGTACGAGTTGCCGATTTACCTAGACGCAGCTGGCGTATCATCTCTTTAAGGCTCCTCCGGTAGCCATCTAAAGATGGGGAATACTCACACGAAAGATGCGAGAGGTGGTTCTCGTATAGGAGGCCACGGGTCTCACATGGACCCCGGTGGGAGTTCCACTGGCGCTGGGTATCATGGAGATCTACCTGATCGATCGAGGCGTGCCAGTCGACCGGAGCTGGGTGGCTTAACTTTGCAGTTCGGCGCTTCGTCGAGCTCCCGTCACCAGGATGCTCCTTTCGAGCACCGAGAAACAAAACAGGAGAAGGAGGCACGAAGGCTCGAGAGAGAACGGGTAGCGCGGCTCAAGGAACGCGAGCGTAGCATGCGAGAGGAACAGGTAGACGGTGGTTATCTGGTTACCACCGGCATATATACCGCCTCCGAGGACTTCAACAAGGCCGTAGTTCGCCAATTGCAGGTAAGTGGCGCATCCCCTTTGCTACAGTGTCATCCCAGTCATCCCGGTCATCTTCCGGTAGCTAATGTCGGCAACGACAGATCGAAAGAAAGATAGCGCCTTTCTGGCGTGGTCTGGACGATTTCAACGATAACTGGGCTGAGCATCAAATCATCGCCGCCGCTCGTGGTCTGGATATTCCTCCAGCAGACGAAGTCCCCGAGAATCTAATTCCCCAGCCCAGGTCCGCCGAATCGCCAGCCACTTCGACGCCGAGTCTGACTGTCCCGATGGGCCCTAGGACCCTCTCGATCTCGTCTGATAACCCTGCTTCTAATCCTGGCTCGGCTCTACCATCTCCCACATCACCTGTCGCACCGAGGACTAGCTCACCCTTTAAGCCCCATAAGAAGTCTCTCGCGGCAGCTCTCAATCTGTCTCGCAGTGGACCACATACGGATGTCATCACCCCTCGCGAGATCAACCTTCCTAATGACCCGTTCGTCAACGGCCAACCTCTCGAAGTATTCTTATACAAGGAGGGAATCGAGTGCCCACTTTGCCTGATGTATTATCCGCCATACTTGAATCGAACCCGGTGCTGCTGTCAGATCATATGTAGCGAGTGCTTCGTGCAGATCAAGCGCCCCGACCCGCATCTTCCCGAGCACCATGCGGACGAGGAAGGTGTCCAGACGCCGGCTAACCCGGAGGAGCGTGAGGGTGAGCTCATCATGGAACCCGCCAGATGTCCTTATTGTACCCAAACGGAGTTTGGTGTGACATATGAGCCCCCTCCTTTCCGCCGCGGCCTAACATACGCATTTAGCCCGTCTACATTAGGTGCTATGAGCACGGCTATGTCATCTTCTAGCTCTCTTAATTCGACCCTCTCTCCGACACTAGCTACGCCTTCCGCCAATGCTAATCGCCGGCGGACGCAGAGCGTGTCTGCCAACGCGCCAGGGGTTATCACTACCGACCGCATCCGGCCTGACTGGTCTACTAAGCTAGCCGCAGCTCGTGCCCAGCAGCGCCGGAGAGCAGCCGCCGCCGACGCCCTACATCACGCTGCCTTCGTAATGGGAAACCAGGAATCACGTACAATTTTTGGCCGATCCTCCCGATTTAGTCGTAGGAATACGGGGGGGCATCGGGGTAACGAGAGTCCAGGGAACGGCTCTAATCTACAGCCAAACGACGGCGGGGTTGACGTCGCCTCAGCTCCCGATCCAGGTGCTCGCAGTGCCTCTAGCCGAGCTGGTCCGGGTCGCGAACGGATAGACGCCGCACATCTTGAGAGCCTCATGATGGCTGAAGCGATAAGATTGAGCTTAGCAGACGAGGAAGAGCGACGGAAGAAAGCCGAAAAGGAAGCTCGGAAAGAAGCTAAGAAACGCGAGAAGGAGGACCGGAAAGCCTCTAAAAAGAAGGGTGATGTATATGGTAGTGGCGGCGGCGGCGGCAGTAGTGCAAGCGCGAGTTCTCTCAGCCTTGGACTTGGGCGAAGGCGTGGTAATAGTGCTGCCAGCAATTTACGCATGGAAGCCGGCTTGGCCGCTGCCAGCAATAACACCACTGGCCAAGCTAGCGATCCACCGACAGATCAAGCTTCCGTATCAGCCCCAGCCCCAGTTTCGACTCTAGGGTCAAGCAATAAGGGGAAGGCTATTGACCGCAATGATAATGAAGACGGCCCAAAGAATGGCACTAGCGTTGCATCCCTACCAATCCCCGTCCCATCACAGCCGGCACGAGGATCGTCACATCTTCGCCAGATGAGCAACGCCAGCTCTGTCAGTTCTAGCGGACTTGATAGTATTCCGGGCAGCTATGCCGGCAAGAACCCAGGTGCTGAGACCGAGGATCCACGATCAAGCGGTCTCAGCTTAGCCGCTCGTAATGAAGAGGGTGATAACACGAATTCGGAACCCATGTTCAATTTTAGGAGTCTAGCAGAGATGGTCGGCGTTCCCATAGACGGTGAACCTCAGTCACCCAACGGCGAGGATGTGAGTCCGGGAAGTAAACCGGCAGATGCTGGAGAGGCTCACGGCGAGCACGTAGAACATGCCACGGACTTCTTCATTGGAGACGGAGGTGATAACAAAGGAGAATCGCCGAAACAAGCGGTTCAGCGGGGTGATCATGGTTCAACAGAAAAAGGTGAAGACGGCACCTCGCCGCCGCCACCACCGCAACTCACGGTCACGCCCGATACTCCGGCGCCTGCTGATGACGATAACGAGGATTCTAAGCGGCTCGGACACGTCAACCTAGCAGAGAGATCGCACGAAGTCACGCAATAAGCTTACCCGCTTTCTCTCTGTTTCTTACATCCCTGCTAAGGGGCAATCTGGGAAAGGGCAGATACCAGGTCTAAGGTTCATGATATTTGCATCAAAGGGTGAGGTAGGCGCTGTTGACTTTCATTCGTTTGGAGTTAGGGATTGTATACATAGATTATGTGGATTCAATGGCGATTAAGATAATTCCCTCCAGCGAAGTCGGTGAGCGATTAGGCGTACGAGGATTCGAAGAAACCCCTCCTTTCGAAGGAAATCGAGATCTCCTCGGCAAATAGGGAGTGTAGCTATCTCCTATGTCTAGCGTTGTTGTAAACAGTAAATACACTACCGACGCATTTAATGATATTGGTACTTAACCAAGTAACAAGAAGTTGGTGTAAGAAGACTACCTAGTAGGTAGACAATGTTGACGATTTGCGTCTGAATTGATAAGCTTTTAGAGGTTTAGAGTGTTAATAAATACTAAAACCTCCACAATCGTGGCATGTCTACCTGAAGAAAGAAAAGTAGAAAAAAAATAAAGATGTCATAAAAAGTAGGTATGATAATTTACTTAGACGGCGAACCATTATGGAAAGAATAGATAATAGTGATATCACACCAACATTATATCATACACAGCGTCAGAATTCTAACGATATGGATATATACATCTTTGAATTAGATTGATTCTCTTTCACTACCTACTTATTTGAGATGCGTTTACACATAAGTACTCGGTAGGCAACCGAGGAATGTATAAAATCTCCAAATGCGACTGTATCATCCAATTAAAAATATTGGTACTACACACCTCAAGTTAAGGGATATGGTCTCTCGTAATCTTCATCTACCATCTTCCTCAGGAAATATAGTTGGATAATCTAAATCTATACTCAAGATGAGGGCAAGAAAAAGAATTCGAATGCCACCCCCCTCCCCCCCCCCCAAAAAAAAACTATGCACCACAATGCTTTGAAGGGAGGACTACGACTATTATGACCACGCATCAACCCGTAGGTATGGAAGATCCAGCTTCTGAACAACTACAGGTACTGTGCTAAGGTGTTTATGCATAGCTAGGTAGATACCTAACGACCAACCCATTCGGGGAAAAGGGGCGTCAAATACTCAACGTTGGCAACTCCTCAACATTTATGCTCACCGGTAATTTGGCGGCTTCGATAGAACTTCTAGCGTTGGTGAACCCAGGATCGGGGCTGCTCCAGCTGTAATCTTTCCACTGGCCTAGGACAGCCCACATCCTTTCAACAACCCCCTGAATCTTCTGCCGTCGATCTGTGCTCCATTGCTTCCGTTTCGTCTGTTCGATGTCGGCCGTCTCCGGTTCCAAACCCTCTATTACACTATTGAAAACTCGACACGTCTCTTCTAATTCGGCAACATTGGAGATCCCCATGACGCTAACACCGACACGGCCACCCATTGGCAACGTAGAAGCGCGACTACCTCTAGGTGCGCCCACTCGAGCCCAGTTATCTAAGGCCCAGCGGATTGCAACGACTTCCAGTTTCTCGCCCGCATCTATCGCAACGGGTACAAGATCCTGGCAAGCCTTCCTTAGCCCCTCTGGACTAGGATGCCAATTAGCCATGGGTCCGGCGTCAGCGCCTCTCGTCGTCAGTAGGCCCATGCCCAGCATGCTGGCGTTGAGAACGACGTCCACACCAGCGTGCTCGAACCGTGACATTGCCTCGGCGCCCAGCGTCGTATTCTGTACGGTGTAGTGGCCGTAACTCAGCACGGCATCGAGCGGCTCGCCCGTTTCACGGCGCACCATGTCGGCGAGTGTGCATAGCGTCTCGACGGGATATCCGCTAATGCCAACGTATCGGACGATGCCTTCGTTACGTAGGCGGCGCAGCTCTTGCACTGCGATCAGGACTTCGGACGGGGAGACGAACTCTACATCGTGCATATAAACTAAGTCTAGGTAGGAAGTATGCAGGCGCTCGAGACTACGTAGCACCGAGGACCGTACCCAGGCTGGGCTATAGTCGAAGACGTCGCCGGCGATGCGGCCGGCCTTGGTGACGAGGAAGTAGGAAGAGCGCGGATGCTTGTGACTGATGGACGGATGCGACAACGCGTCGCCGAGGATGAGCTCCGAGGGCCCATAGTACGGAGACGTATCGAAGGCACGGACGCCAAGGTCAAGGGCGCGCGATACGATGGACAATGCAGGTAACTCGAACGGGTTCGTGACGTACTGCGTGTTGAAGGTGGCCGTGCCAAAGACGAGGGGGGGGATAGAGTCATGGAGGGGTTGGCGATCCGGAAATAGGGAACCCATTGTGAAAAGAGGAATCGACTCCTTCTCCTTTCAACTATGTTCTGGT
Organism: Annulohypoxylon moriforme; assembly: GCA_022695765.1. Taxonomy (NCBI): domain Eukaryota; kingdom Fungi; phylum Ascomycota; class Sordariomycetes; order Xylariales; family Hypoxylaceae; genus Annulohypoxylon; species Annulohypoxylon moriforme. The sequence continues at coordinate 57,290 of MU403169.1, forward strand.
GTATACCTGACCTTAATCTTGATCACAATGATATAGCGACGATACCGCGTCCGGGGAAACTGGCTATTTTTTTTTGGTTATATTCCAAGGTTCCTAGTTCGGAAAAGATACCATACACTGGCGGGACAGTCGGGACGAGCACTTGAAAATAGAAATATATTCGAGGGATTTTCAGGGTCTCACATATGAAAGTGGGGGGATGAAGGCAATAGGGAAATGGGGAGATCGATCTAGATAGAAAGAGGTAAAAGCTAAGGGGGTGTGGTGAAAAGTTATGTGTAAACGTAGGCTAGTCTACTCTCCTCTCTAGAATATCCGTCTTGATTATTTTCATCAGCGTCATCGTCGTCTTGGACGGGCTACCACCACATACAAACTTTAGACTCTAACAAAGCAAAGACGGCTTGAGAACGGCGGTGAGTCATCTACGAGACTGGTAAGAAGCTAAGGAAAGGATAGGTGAAATCCCATTCTGATCGTGTCGCACAGGATCTAGAGAAAGGGAGGGGGGTTGCCGTATACATATTTCTATATTGTCTTACATGAAGCGGGAAGTGTTGGCTTAAGTGAGTAGAGCGGCTTGTCCTTGTCCTTGCTAAGCCTGTAAGATTCTCGAATTCTCGAACTATGGCTAACCATGCAAGATAAGAGAATTTGGAAGCACGTCATCTAGTCTAATTTTTGTCTTATCGGCGATCTTCATACGCACGCGGTTAGCATGTGGCGCTGCTACGGTACTTGCCGAGATGAAAACAATCTTCCAATGTAGGTATATATTATCTAGGTACGTACTAGGCAGTGGGTTAATTTAATACTTTTTAAGTAGGTATCTATCACCGTGCCACGCCAATCTCAAAGTTCTCGATGAAGCAGTCTAAGCAGTCTGAGCAGTTGAAGCTCACAAACTCCTAGCCTTATAAATTCGGCTACCCGTCCATAGGTCTTATGTGAGACTTACCACCAATATCTTTCAGTCTAAGCTACCAAGTAGGCATTGAATTTAATATTTAGTGATATCTATCCATCTTACCACCACTCGTGTAAATCCAGATTTCCATGGTTCTAAACATCGCTTAGCCCTGCTAGAATTAAATCAACATTCCACATGTTAGCTTTACGTATAAAAATTATACTGTTACTACGTAGAATCTGTTTAAGTAACTAAGTTATTAACCTCTTCGTACGACTTCATAGCTTTTAGAAAAGTCTTAATGCCATATCAGACACACCCAAGTGGACATTATCTTCAATTATATTGAAAGGAACACTTCACTACTACTAGTCAGTTAGAAGATGAATAGTAAAATCATCCCACTTCAAACGTATACCTATCAAATGAAATCACCGTAGAATCAGCCTTAGCCCTCCGGGATGATCTCTTCTTGCTCGTCAATTCGTATCAACTCATTACGGCCCCGAAAGGAAAAGGGATGCTAGCGACCAAAGGATTTCGTCAGTGATCGGTGAATTGACATTGCCTGTATCATGCTTGGTCTATCACCTCGGGAAAATGGGTAGCGACGCGATGACAATGGATCTGCGATATAGATTCCCCTCCCCCCCGCCGGACAGGTAGCTCACGGTGAGAAGGGCTCGCTCATCTCGGCTGATTGAAGCAGTGCATATGCACCATCATCGTTTAGCCGCTTCGACATGGTGCTCGATATTCTTTTATCTTCCTGTAGGTACTACCTAGTGTTTACTTTGGACTGAAGAAAGCAAACACCTACCTATATTAAACCATATTCTCCCCAGCCCTTTGCAGATTACAAATGGTCGATTCACAGCATATCCTATGTCAAGTTCATTGAGTGGGATCATTGGTTAGCAGATCGACAAATACCGATTATATCTTCTATTAAAGTGTAATAATTCGGACTAATGGCAGTTAAAAATGAGAATATTGGATAGATGGGTATAGATATCTTGGTGCACATCTTACTTTTAGCTAGGAAGTACTGTCATCACTAGGCCTCATGGTGTACCAGAAACATGTGCAATAAAACACTTATGCTGCAAATTCGATCCATCCAAGAAGGTAGGTGTATAGGTATTCAAACACTTAGATTATGATATTGACTCTCATTTACATCCAACGTGCAGTTATAAGATGCAAAGGAATAACACGACCGGTTACCACGGTTTTGCGGATGGCCCTGATCTTAGCCCGACACCGAGGTCAGGATCGCTTTAAGGATCGCTTTTGATAACGAATTAGAGTTAAAATATATAAGCTTTACTCTGAGACTTATTTTGGCCTTTCATGCGTGTGTCTGAACCTCTACGATACGTATTTTGCGGGTGTGATTATGCGCCACCAGGCTAAATTGTTGATTTCGGTTGGCGGTTTCATTTCCTTGTGGGGGTTAAGGGGTATGAGATAGCTTCGACAAAAAAAAATAGAAGAAATGCTTGTTTATAATTTTACTGTAAACGAAGATCACCCTAGGCTTTGCCATGGGAGTTCTATTGCCAGAAAGCTTGCGCGGAACGAACAGGTAGAGTAGAAACACCAGAAGATTCAGGCTAATATTGACTCCGGGAATCCTCGCCAGGGGTCCGAAGGACCCAATCAAGTCCGAGGTAAAACTAATTCAGTTCACCCACGATGTTGATGTCCATGGAAGAGGGTAATCTCTTGGCCTCGTTTTGCTGCTACCCGGGCACATGCTGCTAGGAGGATATGGTTGGGTCTCTTCCCAACTTGGGTTATTCCAACCTGTAGCCTCCATGCGGAGTGAGGAACTCCATTCCCAAATTTCCGTGGCAGAGATGTATGTACCATAGCCCATGACCCATTAGACTCATCTTAAGGGGCTTGTACTTGGCACTGTATGTTATTTCGGCTCAAAATAGTCGACCATTTATGCCACGTTGGAAAGAGCATGCCCCTTCGTATAAACGTAGCAAGGGGCAAAGTTGGTATCCCCCGATCTTACATCATGAAGAATCTATCCGGCGTGGTAACCCAGATAGTGACTTGATGCGCAGCGGCACTATATCGGTCGACCCGTATTGGCCGTTGCGGAGGAGCTCTCCAAATTAATTTTCCTCGGTTGAAGCCATGCCCCTGGAGTGCGATGACGCTGTTTAATGTTCGCTTTCTTTGATATAAAGCGCGGCGCCTCTTTTTAGGCACTGGGGCTGGTTTATTCGTACGTCTGGTCTTTTTCTTTTTTTCAGATTGCCTACTAAAAGACCAATTATGAAGCTCTCGACGGTCACTACTGGTATTATCGGCCTTGCCGGATCTGGTGAGTAGTATCACACAATCTTCGCGGGAGACAAGTTTAGAGAAAGGGGTTGAGAATGGTGCTGACAGTGTTATAGTCATCGCCCAGACAGACTCGACTCCGTTTGTCGACGCTGATACTGGGATTACATTCCAGTCCTATACAAGTACAGACGGAATCACCTATCGATTAGCCCTTCCGGCAGAGGCGAGCGGTGATGCTGGCTACGACGTGATCCTCCAGGTTGTAGCACCGGCCGCGTTGGGCTGGGCTGGATGGGCTTGGGGCGGTGCGATGACATACAACCCCTTAACAGTTGTATGGAAGGATGGCAACTCGGTTCAGTTCTCTTCGCGCCAAGCAACGTGAGTGTCGAATCCAGCTTCTTATTTATATATATATATTAAAAAAAGAAAGAAAAGAAAAAACCTTATCTGGTTTCAAGAATGAAGAAATGGTGAGCTGACCAGAAATAGCGGATACTACGTTCCCGCAACGTACGCTGATGCCAAATATACGGTCCTCAAAGGCACCGGAGTCAACGAGACGCACTTCAAGTTTACGGCTCTTTGTACGGGCTGCGCTAGCTGGACGGACTTTGACGGAAACCCGTACATCCTCAACGGCGCAGGAGATACCAACTTTGCTTATGCCTTCTCTAACACGCCGCCGGAGGAGCCGGCGAACTCGGAGTCTGGCTTTAGCATCCACGATAACGTCGGACGATGGATTCATGATTTGGCCGGAGCTAGGTCTGATAAATTCAAAGAGTGGGTGACGACCAACACCCCAGCGTAGGTGATGATAGTCCAACAACTAAACAGAAGAGAATTGGTCTCATAATCGGAGCAGTTCAGAGTTATAATATTCGAAGGCATTCGTTATCATGACGTAGCTTAGACAGGTGCCCATGGCTTTGTTACCTAGGTAGAGGGAAACTAATAGATGAAAATGCGAAACATAAAGATTTGATCAACGTATAAAACCTACAAATAGTATATGCTTGGTGAATATAATGAGTGAAGTATTTGGTAGGTTAGTAAAGGCGAAAAGAAGAATGCACGTGTAGTGTACCTAGTACCTAAGCATGGTGATAACTTCAAGTCTTATAAGAGTATCCAATCAGGTATGCACTTATACGAGTGTGGGGTAACATATGTGCTGTGGGGTAGTGCCCACCTAGCAAAATTGTAAAGTTTTCCTAACCTACTAGGCCTACTAGGTAGTAGTAGTAGTAGTAGTAGGACCCCAGTTCTTTACTTCAAGTTCACATTCACAATTCACATCCATATCTTTCCAACTCGCGCTTCCCGATCACACAAACACAAGATGCGCCGATGCTCTTAAATTTGTTGCAGGGGATCATAATCGGACTTCTTGACTAATCTGGAACAGCTAATAATCTAGTCTATCCAAATTTTATGCCGTACTACACAACCACAACCCAGCTTAGACATCGTCGTCATGGCACCGGCGAGGAAATCCAAGGTTCACCAACCGTCGCCGCCTTCTCGAACTCTAGTCCTCGACAACGGCGCGTACACGATAAAAGCCGGATATGTAACGGGAGATGTTGCCGACGAGCCTCGCACTGTACCGAATTGCATCGCCAGAGACCGCAACAGGAAACTCTATGTCGCATCCGAGCTAGATAGCTGCGTTGATTTTAGCGAAGTCGCATTTCGGCGCCCGGTCGAGAAAGGCTTCATCGTGAATTGGGAGGCCGAGAAAGAAATATGGGAGCGCGAATTCTTCGACGATAAAGCCCCCCAGCCGTGTGATCCATCCGACACTCGACTTTTACTTGCCGAGCCGTCCAACTCTCTTCCCGCCCTGCAAACAAATTGCGACCAGATGGTATTCGAGGAGTTTGGGTTTGCTAGCTATTTCAGAGCTGTCGGTAGGTTGTTGTTGTTGTTGTTTGTCGTCGTCGACATATTATTACTATTATTTGGATATATATCTTTTTTTTCAGTCTTTATATTCTAGGACGTCGTTTACTGACGTAACATGATACTACATAGGCCCGTCGTGGAATTCCTATCATGATGTGCAAGGCATCTTCCGCACGCCTAGAGATCCGGGAACGATCGCCCAACTCCCGGCCGAGATCCTCTTACTCATCGATAGCGGATACTCTCACACCACAATCACACCTATCCTTCAAGGAAGGCCGATTCACTCTGCCATCCGGAGACTTGACGTAGGAGGGAAGCTTTTGACAAACTACCTGACACGGCTGCTCTCACTCCGTCATTATGATATGCGAAATGAAACGTATATAGTGAACGAGATGAAGGAGAAGGCCTGCTACGTCTCCCTCGACTTCAAGGGAGATCTCGACCGTACCTGGAAGGGTACCAGGGGGGAACGTCGGGAGGATTATCTCAATGGCGGAGGAGTGGCTAAAGATTACGTATTACCTGATTTTCATACGAGAACAAAAGGTATCGTCCGCGAGTTTGACCCCGTCCAAGCTTCTAGGGCTAGAAAACTAGCGGCCGGCCGGGTAGGCGAGTCTAGCGAAGATGTGCTGACCCTCAGGAACGAACGCTTCACTGTCCCGGAACTTCTATTTCATCCTTCAGATATCGGCATACGTCAGCCAGGCATCGCAAATCTTGTTGTGCAGTCGCTGCGTGGCCTACCTATTGGACTATGGCCTGGGTTCCTTGCTAATATCATGGTCGTTGGCGGCAACTCCCTCTTAGATGGGTTCGTTGAGAGGCTACAGAAAGAGATTGTCCAGCTCGTTCCGGATGATTGCTTCGTTCGGGTTGCCCGCCCTGTGGACCCTGTAACGAGCACCTGGCAGGGTGGTGCCAATCTGGCGAAGCACGACCACATAAATGCCCTCTCTGTTACGAAGCAGGAGTACGAAGAATTTGGCGCTGCTTGGGTTGCACGCAAGTTCTCGGTCGGTCTGGAGTCGTGATGAAGAAGAAACTAAGTCTTGGTTTGATAGGACAAATGCCCATAGACGATTTTAGAGCGTCTAATGCTTGTACGTGTACTAATTTGTGTCATAGGCGACACATATGAACATATCTAGGTGCATGGACATCTCAAAAGTTTCCAATATCAAGATAAGTATCAGGTAGGTATGCACATGAAGTGATATTCCCTCTAGGAATATCAATAGTTAGTTCTTCACGATGTGAATCAGGGCGCAAGGAAGTATAGCTCTGATAGACATGGACAGACCTATAAGCATGTCAACAGTACATGCAATATACCTAGATTTAATACAGCTAAACCTCGTTCTGCCGAATGAAAGCTTCATATTTACAAACATGAAAATTATCGCTCACTTGGAAAATAATGCATGGGCATGCCTGATATTGTGTTTATTGACAGAAATAGAAAGCATATTTCATTCATAAAAACTAAGTTGGGTATCATCTCCTCGCTCTCTTGAACTATGAAGTCGCAAAGGGCAACAGTTGTGAGGCTGCAATATGTGCCAAATTCCAGAATTCGCATCCAACCGCCGGAACCAAGCCGAAGATAGAACGGAGTAGAGAGTCCTTAACGCCTTTGACCGACCATAAAAAAGTAGGTCCCGAATACCTGATGAGGCTTGCGTTCATATGTAAAAAGACACCTGACAAGCAATAAATTACGACAGCGCATCACAACCCTTCGCAAGGAGGTATTATAATGCTCTTAGTTGACCCTAGCTGGTCGCTGATATCAATACATTTCTCGAGATCGTCGGCCACGGCGTCTTGAGCACCCTGTATTACGGTTAGTTGATGTACATGAAATCCGGGGCTAGGAAAGTAGGACGAGAATTCGTACAATCACACTAGTTTTCATGTTAGCCCACCCGGAGAGGAAAAGGGGGGAAGGTTGGGGACGAAGACATACGAATGTGAGCGTGGAGCCTTCGTAATGGATGATGCAGTAACCTCCGCCGCATCCTCTACACAGCTTCTGGGTGTTGGCGATGCAATCAAGGCACTGGAATATATGGATCAGGACTATTACCGCTCTCATACGGGACGTGAGGTGAAGAAAACCTACGTTGTGCTCGCATTCCCAGCAACTTCGGCTGATTTTGGGCTTCTAAAATAATTGGCATTGTCAGCACAATTTCTTCCATCAGTACCTAGTAGGTACATCTTCAAACGGGATTCGGAACAGGATGTGACTACGTTTGGGGGTTCTCGCCGCATACAATTTCCAAGGATGATCGAAAGCAGTCGATATGTCCACTCTCGCCCATCCCTACATGAACTTGGGTCATAGGGGTAGTGGTGGTTTGTTATGTCCCTCGCTACATGGCTTCGGAACCACTCAGGGTGGGGAAGGGTTCCGAATGCCAGGTCTCCTTTCCGTTGATTGCGGGTGGCAATTAAGACAATAGCCCTTCCGTACCTTGACGTTGGACGGCTCGAGAGCTGCCAGTTCGTGATCCAACAAGCCATTAGTCTGATCGACGATGTGGACGTGCTGGACACTCAATTCCTGCCGGCTGGGCACCTGATAGCACGATTCGCACCACCATTGATCGCAGCTGAAGCAATATCTCTCGCGAATACATTCTAGACACCTTGGGATAAACGTATGCGTCTCTTTACCTACCCCGAATCCGGCTCCGGATCCGGGTCGGGGATGGGGGTTTGGGTTTGGACAAGTTGCCGCCTTGATAGTAGACGAATGAAGCGGGACGGGAGACAGCAGAGGCAACTGCTCCGCCGGTGAGTCCCCGTATTCCGTGAATCCCTCAGGCGCAGATCCGCAGGACGCGCACCCGCCGAGAGCGAAAGTGGCAACACCCCACGCGCTTTCGATACCCGGCGTCGTTCCGCCCGACATAACCGGCACCTTTCCGAACGCGGGCGAATTCTGATGACGAGGCCCCGTACATAAGACAGCGTCGAACCTGATCATATCACGACAGTCTAGAAGCGTTTCGGCCCAGCCGTCGGTGATGTGTCTGCCGATGATGCGCCCTCTCTTATGATACCAATCGTCACCTTCGGACCGGAAAGATTCCTTCAACGCATGCTGAGATTTATGGTTCCAACCGATACTAATGTTGGAACCTCCTCGAGCGGTTCCGTTCCGCCTCCCCGCCAGCGGAGATGCGGTCAGGTCGGGTGCATCCCTGGCCCCAAAGACGTATAGGCCCTTCAGTCGAGGGGTATCGTCGGGTCGAGTAGATCGGCAGGCATAGCGGAGGCTTTGCATCAGCTTACGCTCGTTGAGGTTCTTGACGTCGCGGATAGATAAGATGCGCACGCGAAGGGTAGGGTCGACGAGGATGTCGTTGCAAAACTCGGCGGTGACCGAGAGGCCATCGAGGACCAGCGTCTGCACATGATGTAGGATGTCCCGACGACGGATACTCTGAATGATACCACGTAAGGGGCCCGAGTAAAAGTCATCCTCCGTCAGGTTCTCGTCAACCTGAACATTGCGCCAGATCTCGCCGCCATGATCGATGCCACCGTCGATTTCGAACTGCGCAGTCTTGACTCGGGTTAGATCGAGATGTCGGAAGACGCCGGGGGTGCGACGCAGTAGTAGGTCGCGGAAGGATGGCGAGGTGGCGGCGAGGTTGAGAAGACTCGAGATAGGGAGGTAAGGGATGGTCTGGTGTAAGACGAGAGAGTTGGTAAGGAGATTTAGGAGGGGGTTGAGAGAGATCTCGTCGGAGGATTGGGAACCGGGAAAGTCGCGCGCGTGTTGTTGAATGACGACTCCTGATGCCATTACATGCAGACAAATACAGACCAGCTGCCGGCTAAGAAAGAACGCGATGCGACGGCGAGTCAGAAAAGAAAGCTATTAGGAATGAACAAGGTTAGAAACCTGGGTTAGATGGAGAGAGGTCGGTAAGGTAGTAAGTATGGTATTAATAGTTGTTAATAATAGTATTAATAGAAAGGGGGGGGGTGGAGTCTGGGCAGTCTGGGGTAAGAGAGTCCGTTTACGTATTATACCAGAAGTGGATAGGCTTGAGTTGAAGCGTCTGAGACGTGTCTGTCCGTCTGTCTGTCTGTCTGTGTAAATGTATATAGCTAGGCAGTATACAAGTACGTAGTCTCTGCAAAGTCAAGATAAAGGGGGTGACAAGTCTCAGCTTCGAAGCAAACAAGCAAGTAAGCAAGAAAGCAAGCAAGCAACATAGATGGATAAACATTACTTTTTTACGACTAACAAGATGACCGGAGAAACATAGCTACCTAATATACTCCACGTCGAACGAGGGGAGGCTTATGAATACCTACATAATGCGGAGGAGGGCCACAGCACGCCGTACAAGGGAGGGTTAGTGGAGGGCGATGAGTGAGGTGTTTTCTTCCTCTCTATTCCTAACCAGAGATCCCAAGATCCCAAGATCCCAAGAATCCAAGAGCCCAAGAGCCTAAGCACCTAAGAACCTAAGAATGCTTGAGGCATATGGAAGCATTGGCAGAGGGCTTCTCGTTCATTAAGACGGATGCACTATTGCGTATCGTTTGTGGTAAGGATGGGTAGGTAAGGATGGATAAGGATGGTGTAGGGATCCATCGATGGCAATAGTCTTGCAGTTTGCCTGTCCTTGGCAGGTTGATCCGACAGCGTCGCATCACATCCTCAACATCCCAGGCATGCGAGTTAATACTTTGCTGGTCACTCTCGAATCTAGACTACGAGACTGTCCAAGGGTTACAACAGTCAAGTCATTCGCCTCCTTGTCGATGCGGGGGGATAGCTAGGTACTTTCCATGCTACCTACCGTAGGCAGCTACTAGGTATACGGTGGTCAGCGCTGTCGTTTAAACAGCTCTCGTTTAGCGGTCGGGATTGAAGGTCGGGGTGTCGGGGTATCTATAATAATGAAAGATATGAATGAGATCGACATTCTCAGCCATCTCACCATCGAGCTTGGCTCCCTGCTTGGCCTCTCATAGATTTACCATACACTCCTGCACCATTCAGTCTATTCCGTCTTGGAACTTCTTGGCCGGAGCGTACAAAATAATAGGTGCGTGTATGATTTCTGAGCATGAGAAGGTAGGTATGTGGAAGGTATGTGTATGAGTTGAATTCCTTATGTTGAATTACTGTACCTAGATATTTGAATTTACTATGTACATACCCGAATATGCCCGCACACCTGTAATGTAATATGCAAATGATGAATAATGACATAATGCTGTACCTCCTTATGTATATAATATCTTCATATATTATACTTATATGTACACATGCATATGCGTGTATGCAAGTATTTACATTACATAAGTTTCTATATCTTGTTAAAATATTTTTATTAAGTAGGTGCCTAGTAGGCGGATGTGCTGAAGCGGTAATGATCGGAATTGGATACTAAATTTGACCTATCTTTTTTCATATTCCCTGGTTTGGTTAAGAACTTCGAATGTTCAAATGTTTGAATTTCAATACTTACCTAAACTTCAAGGTTAGATACTTACTAATCTCAACGCGGTAAAGCGGCGGAGATACCGGTAACACCGTGGACGTTTATTCCTCGAGAACAGCCCCGCTAACCACCCGTCGGCAATCTACGAAAGTAACTACCGATCTACTTACGGGAACACTCCTTCTCTAGAGGAAGCGTTTGTATTTCTAGAGTACAGACTAATTTTGGATTAGGTAGCTCTAGTAGCTGCGTCATGGAACTCGAGGGAAATAGCTGACTGATTTTCGTCATTTTCGTCATTTTCATCAATTTGCATTTGTATTTGCAATCTGCTTCATCCACGATTCACCTACAACAAATAACCAAATAACCAAATAACCATGAGCTTCTCCACACAACTTCATTTCTCATCAGTTTATTTCCATTTGGCCTGACCGCTGGCCCCGTCTCACATCTATCTATTCCTTTTTTTTTTTTTTTCTCTTCTCTTCTTCCTTTTCTCATCCTTCCCTCTCTCCTTTTCACCATACCCACTTCAATCCTCCTAGGGATGCCTCTCGTAGTTTCTAAACCGTTCAATTTTATCCCCAAATTTATGTAATACCGAGAAGTTCCTGTCCGATTCGACATCACCCTCACGTATCAACCAACTCGGGTTCGTTATTCGACATAGAACTCTACCCAGTCTTCAACATGACCGACCAACCTACTATTCAGTGGTCTAGCACTCTAAATGTTGCTTCTCGAACCGCGTCTCCGTCCAAGGACTTGGATGGTGACAAAATTATCCTCCCCCAGTCCGCTCTCGAGCAGTTACTCGCTGCTTCGACTTCATCCTCGAGCTCTACCTCGATCTCGGCTTCGACCTCATCGAACCCCTTTCGTAGCTCATACGCGTCAACGCCTGCGTCCTCGTCAAATCGAGCCCCATATGCTTTCGACGGTGATCCATATCAACAACTTCCGAGCCCGCTTATGTTCCGTCTCGTCAATCCGTCAAACGGAAACGCCGTCTACGCTGGCATACGCGAATTCTCAGCCGAGGAAGGGGAAGTATTGCTAAGCCCATACTTAGCGGAAGCTTTGGGGGTCGATTCAACCAAGGACGCGTCAGACGATGAAAATGCTTTGCTTAGTAACGAACCCACGACGCCACGGATTACCGTTCACGCGAACCATCTTCCTAAAGGTACATATGTTCGTTTAAGGCCGTTAGAAGCTGGTTATAATCCCGACGATTGGAAATCCTTACTCGAGAGGAAACTTCGTGAGAGTTTCACAACCCTAACGAACGGCGCAATCCTGTCCGTATCCAGCGTCAAGGGCGAGTTATTTCGCCTTCTTATTGATGGGTTTAGGCCGGAAGGGGACGGGATTTGCGTCGTGAACACTGATCTCGAGGTCGACATCGAGGCGTTGGATGAGGCGCAAGCTAGGGAAACTATGAGACAGATTATAGCTAGGCAACAGAAAGCTCCTGGCACCGCAGGTGGTAGCTCGGTTGGCCAAGAACTTAATATTTGGAGAGCTGTTGACGGCCAAGTTCTTCCTGGAGACTATGTAGATTACGAACTTCCGTCGTGGGCCCGTTCGAGGGTTCTCGAGATCGAGATAAGCGAGCTGCGGGACGAGTATGGTGTAGACCTGTTTGTGAGCCCGAAATCTTCGCGTCAGAGAGCGGCGCCTCGCCAATCTGAATATGTCTTTGGGGTCTTCAGCTATACAGAGCATGGGAGCAAACGTATAATCATCCAGCCGACCAATGTCGAGCTCGAGAACGCCGAAAGCTTACTTATTTCTGTTTTCGGCTATACCCCCGATCCGAGCCTTTCGCCGACAGACGCCCTCCCTCTCCCATACAAGCTAAGAGTCAAGAACAACGCGATGACGACAGAAGCACCAGCAGTCTCCGAGTCAGCTAACTCGGAAATACAGGAGGGGTCTCCGGACGAGGAAGTATGCAAGAATTGTCTTCAACTGATCCCTAAGCGCACCATTATCCTGCACGAGAATTTCTGTCTCCGCAATAACATAGCATGTCCTCAATGTCGAAATGTCTTCCAGAAGACGTCGGACGAATGGAGGGAACACTGGCATTGTCCTCATGACGAGGCGTATGGTTCGTCAGAGATGACCAAAACCAAACATGATGCCATCTACCATACCGAACGACGATGTCCGTCTTGCCCGTTCATTACCAATTCGATCCCGGATCTTGCGCGGCACCGTACCACGCTCTGTCCTGGCAAGATCATTTTGTGTCAGTTCTGCCACCTGGAGGTTTGTCAAGAAGGCGACCCGTTCAATCCATCCGCCGAGATGCTCCACACAGGCCTCACGGAACACGAACTCGTCGATGGTGCGAGAACTACGGATTGCCATCTATGCTCCAAGATTATCCGACTCCGCGATATGTCGACTCATCTCAAGTATCACGAACTCGAAAAAGCTCACCGGCCGAAGCCCCCCATCTGCCGGAACGCTAACTGCGGACGGACCTTGCATGGCGTCGGTAAGAATGGGACCGTCAACGCTGGGACCAGAATGGGTCAAGGTCCTGGCAACGATATCGGGTTATGTTCCCTATGCTTCTCCCCTCTCTACGTGAGTTTATACGATCCGGAGGGGAAGGCTCTGAAAAGACGCATCGAACGTCGGTATCTAACGCAGATGATGCAAGGATGTGGAAAGAGGTGGTGTGCTAACGAGTGGTGTAAGACGGGTCGGGCTGGCCTAAAGCTGGAGCCCAAGCCGTCTACCGCGCAGCTTGCGCTGCCCCAGATACGTCCTCTGATCGATTCCGTCCGTGACACGCAGAAATCGATGTATTTCTGCGTCGACGAGGCGAATCAGCGGAGGAGGAAGCTCGCGGAGATGTTGGCGGCCGAGGACGACTGGGATCTGGAGTGGTGTATTGCAGCATGTGAAGCTGAGGGCCCCGATCTAGATAGGGCGAGGGGTTGGTTAATTAATTGGGCACCCTCTAATGAATGAATTTACGAGCGACGGCATATGAAATAGATGGCGTTGGTACAATGGTCGACATAATGATACCCATATGCAAGCATGATAGAACAATGGATTTTCAAAGAGCGTATATTTCTCTCGACGCGACTGGCCAATCTGCTATCACATACGACACAAGTCCCGTGCAAAACAAACACCACCACATAATGTATATATCCCCTACAATCTCCCAATTGACCCCCCAACCATCCTAATCTCGACTCCGCGACCACGATTGATTCTAGGCCGTAAGGCGCTGCGCTTAGTGGCTCTGTATGTATGTGTAAGTCGGGGAGGCCGCATTCTAGAGCTATCTTACGGAGACTTACGCAGCAGGAGCAGGAGTTGCTGTGATTTGTTCCTCAACGTTAGTCATAAGGCTTTCTTCTTCTTCTTCCTCTGTGGGGAGAGAAAAGAAAGTAAAGGGGATAGAAGAGAAAGGGGGAAGAGCGAAAAGGGGAAATAGGTAAAAGAAGAGAGAGATAGGTGAAGGGAGAGGGGAAGAGGGAGAAAGGGGAGGGCATGGTGTAGAAAAACTTGAAGAGTTATGCGAAAGGGGGGTTGGAAAGCTTACCAGTCAGCGCAAGAGCAAGTAGCGCATCCACAGCTGGCGGGTTCCATTTTGAATATAGGTTGTTTGGGGGTGAAGCTGGAGCTTATATATAGGCGAAATGTTTCTGGTGTCTGAAGTCTTGTGGTTGTACGAAGCTGTTATCTGAGGGTAGCTATTACGATCTATCAAAAAGGGGGGAGCTTGATGGCCTTAAATAGTCGTTTTAGCTGCAAGTAGCTATGAGGAAATGTGGTGGCGGGAATCCTCCTGAGGTCACCTTCACCCTCCCTTGATCGTCTACGGCTAGCTATCTACGCGATTGTCGTGGGGTGGGTGGGTGTGTGTAAGTGTGAGTTGGCGCTTCACGCGGCCTAGGCGACATGCTATCACATGCTGACCATCCATTCAGATCGTGATACCGAATAGGATGGAGATTAGTGCGGGGGATATACAGTACGTCGAAGTCGTGCAACCCCAGCTAATGTATCTTGATCGGCAGGGATATATCGACGCAGCTTCACTAACGTCTTCTAGAGCTTCCAGCTGCTATGGTGCCAGAGAATCTAAGGGGCAGATCTGGGGGGAAGCGGCTCATCAGGCTCGTGAGACGCATATTACGTTCCCCTTTTACCACTTTCAATTTCCACCTCCTCGACGTCGGCTAAGTCTACGTGCGTTTTCCCACATGTTAAGGTCCGGCTTGCAATTCCTCCCTCATCCCCCTCCATCCCTCATTGCCGTCCTTCATCATCCCTACACTAGACGGCTTATACACTATACGCTAGTTCAGCCCGCGGCCGAGTGCTCGAACGGGATTTGCCACGTTTCGGATCAAAGGCGTGGGAGCTTATGCTGATCGAGGCTGCGGGCGTGTGGTCAGGTGCGGCACCCGATAACTGCTGTTTGGTCGGTCTTCTCCGAGTTTTGGCTCCTTCGAGAGCCCCACAGACTTGGCCTGCAGGTGATATACGACGCCTCGGAACCATATCAGGACGCCCACGCGTTGCTCGATCGGCTCGAGCTCGCTTGACTAATAGAATCCAGTTGTCGGTATCGCAAGTAGAAACCAGGTCCAATGAACTAAACTCATTGAGATCCAACCTCAGCATCCGCTACTACCTAGTCTTGCGAAACCTTGCGAAACAGTCCAAGTTACGAGGCTGCGTGGGTTGAATCGATATCGGCTTCCCACAGTGTGCACTTAAACCGGTAACCCGTCATAGTCACTCCTAACTGCACCCAGTGTATGATCAAGCGGGCTCCCGCACAATCCCGTACATCATGTACATGCCCACTAGTTTCATAGGTTTCATGCAGGCGAGCGGAAGACCCCGTTTGGGAGCTATAAAGTACCTCGCAAAAAGAAATACACGGTCTTAGGTTACTAACATTAAGCCCCTACTCTAATTACCTAGTATTTAGACAGAATAGGCTGACCTTCAGCTTATACGAGTGAAGGATAGGTTACTTATGACCCATCTAAAGCCGCCAACACTTAAGAGAGACGGTAAAACCCCATGCTCAGTAAAATAGTTGAAATGCATACATACCTAGGTAGGTATTCATACCCCTCACATACACAGAGACAAACATAAAAAGTGTCTACGTCTGGCATTTAGCTAATGCCAACTCATAAGCATGCCCGATTTTGAAGTGTGGATAGTAGTAAGAAAATAGCAACATCAGAACTCTAGATTACAACATATCCCGCAGTTTTCAAGATATGGGTGATATAATGCTTAACGCTTAATGCTTGCTTTCTAATACCCATTCGTATAGTGACTCAATGGCCACTGAATTATGGGTAGCGATACGTCAGGCAGGCTTGGCGACAAGGGATAATCTAGATTCGTACGCAGTAGGCTGCATAGCATAGGTACATAGTGCATGCTACCTACAGTTCTAGGTAGTATGTAAAGTATCCTACCCAGTAGGTAGGTACGTAAGAAGCCCGGAGATTTTTTAGTCGACTGCTGTACATAGTAGACCTGCAAGGGTCGCATGCAACATAACATCGACATCGACATCAGCAGAAAATTTTTCTTGCCTACCTATCACTACCTACTATTCAGCTATGTTAGCTCCATTTCCGATCCAGTTTGATTCCTATATGTTGATATTTGTAATATTTACTAGTTGATTAAGTTAGTTATAAAGAGACGATGAACGTGAGGTTCGTAAGTCCCTACTTACGTAGATACCTAGGTACCTAGGTATATTTTAGTCGCGAAGTGAGCACTAGTTAGCCACCTAGTAAGTACTTAGATCAAAATAGAAAGACTTAACTGTCATAAGGTGCTTGAATCGGAATTTGAATCATATTAAAGTGAATTAAATAAGATAAAATAAGAGTGTGCTTCGCTTTGATAAGGCGGTTTATTGCTTGAGTCTTAAGAATAGCCGTTTACCTGCCCTTTACCTACTTAGGTGGTAGGTTAGTCTTGGATTTAGGTGCTGCCAATGTGCAGGTCTATAATGCCTACTAAGTAATTATCTACATACCTACCTTCCTACCTAATAGGAGAATTATGAATTTTCGAGTAATGAGGTATAAACAGTAAAAAGAAAATACATTTATAGTATCTAAGTTGCTACATACTTAAATATATATATCATAGTATATTCTTTCGTTCTAAGCTAGACAAGATAGAGACCTCAAGGGGTTATGCTCTCCGAAGGACTCCAGCAACCATTTTGATGATAGGTACCAATCCGACTCATTCTATATCTGATTATTACTAAATTGATACATTTCCTTCGCAAGATTTAACCATTCAAAACTTTCATGTGATATTAAGGCGAAATATACTTATTGTCATTGATGTATGGTTAGGTAGTAGGTAGTTTATCTTTTTCTTTTAGGGGCTGATATTTCCCCCCTTTGGAAAAGAAGAACTCTAGCATTAGTAAAGCTTCCGACACAGTCGTTAATATTAATTGCTGCTATCCTTCATGAATTAGGCAAGAGATATTCTCGGAAACCGATATCCCGTTCGTAAAGAAGAGGGAATTCTGTTTTGAATAGGGCTTTTCGAGTCTGAGAGATCATACGTGACAGCATGATCCATTAGTTCCCAAGTTTGTCTCTTTCTATCAAGTGATCCTCTCAGTCTTACACAGTGTGGTTTTCGTATGATCCCCTAGCCCGGGGCTGTCATGACTCTTCGGACAACGAGATTCAGTCTAACTCCTGGAGGCATCTTGGCTAAATCTGCATAGGAGTACCTAGCAAGTGGGGAGATCTAATCAGTTTGTAGAAGGTCCGGTGAGGTCTGCTGATTCTAAGACCACTGGTTGATTCGATATCTCCCGAGAGGTGTATGTGCGGATGGCTGGAAAAGACCGGCTTTAGGCATGTCGACGTGGGATGAACCGAGGTATTACGTAGGTATCGAGTCCATGACTTCCTAATCTTGTTCAAGTCGAGAATGCCGAAAATTGGGTCGTGTTGTACTTCCTTTTTCTATTATCCAATTTATGCAAAGATTTCCCAAGATGGCTTGTGGGTGTGATTGTCGGTTTTTAGGAGTAGATGAATATATCTGCCCTTTTTGTATTATGAAGAGGCCTATTGTTTCACATTGTAAGAGGCTTCCCTACGCTCGAGAGTAGTGAAACGGATGGCAGGCGACGGATCATAGATGAGGAAATCGTCAGGGTTTAAGATGTTGTGGTTGTGGCCCTCAAGGTTCTTCATCTTACCCCTGGGAAACTGGTCGGTACGGCAACCATAGTGTTCTACCACGAAAACAGTTGGTTTCAAAGGTCACATTCGCATTTCTTGTTATAAATTGATATCATCTATCGTTTCTGTAAATCTGTAAATCTGTAAATCAAGTGCCACGCAATTCTCGTCGACCTCGGCCCCATTCTGGCCGCCTATCAACAAGCCGAATAGGAATTGTACTTGCAAGGGCTTTCTTGTTCTCCACAGCCATAGCAAGGTCGTTTCCATTCATCATGAGACCTTAAGACGTGGCAGTATCCAATCAGTTTGATCAAGTCTGGGACCTGACCTGGCCTGTTGCCTAAGGGCCTTGATTAGGTAATTCGCTTATATAACAATTCATATTCTGGCGATATGGTCCGTGCACGGGGGTGCTTTTCAACAAGTTTTTCCAGTATTTCGAATCTTGTTAAAAGAGACCATTCGTAAACTCAGGGCATTCACTTATAATATTCTCAAATAAGAAGTAGACGGTCCGTCGGATCAGATTCCTCATTGACAATATTCCACTAAGAGCCCCTGTACACCATACTAACTGGCTCTGAGCATGAAATGAAAAGCAGGGCCAAATGCCACGGCATCAAAACGGGGTATAATACATTTCGTCATCCATTCCTCACGCCGCCGTCGTCGTCATCGGAGTCCAATGTAAGAACCGTACCATCATCATACCAAAGCCATTGGCTGTCCCCGGGGAATCCATCCTCGCCCAACCAACCCGCCTTAAAACCTTCAAATTGATCACGGGATACTTCCTAGAACGCCTCAAGCTTCTTGGCTATAGCGAATTCCTAGACCAACCCGACCATTCACCTCGCTACCCGCCCCGTACCTAATCTTCTTCGTCGGGCTCATGACGTTTTCTCGCCGGCTGTCACCAGTGTCTGCGCCGCTGCTGAATTTCCGCTTCTCCGACGCGAGGCCTGCCTTATTCAGACCCGCAAAGAGTTTCGACTGTAGCTTAGCTGATTTTTCGGCCGGTGCGGGCGTGCCATCGCGAGACCCAACCGAGCTAGCAACCTCGAAGCTCTCGCGTGGATCACGACGAAGCATTTCGGATGCCGCTTGACTGGCTTGACTTTCGAAAATCTCCTCGTCCTCATCCCGCCGCCGAGAAGCTCGCGATTCCTGTGACATGTATGACTGTGTAGCCGCTGCGACCGATTCTAGAGCCGCACGGGCAAGCTCTTCGTTGTTGTCGTCTGCAGAAATGGTGCTCTCCCTGCTCTGACGCCCCCTTTTCTGCACCGACGTGTCCAGAGCAAATCGACTATTACCGTATCGGTTCGGGGGTTCGGTTTGTGGCACTAAATCAACTGAGGGCAATAGGGTTGAATATTCCCCGCGAGCGCGTGAAGTTGGCGTAGTGGGAAGAGAAGATAGCGACTGAACACCACGGGTATGTCTTGGTGGTGCTCGAAGGGCAGGGCGATTAGCCGCAGTTGGGGTCGATGGTGCGCTGTTATCGTGACTTAGAGCCTGAAGGAGAGCGGCAAACCCGACCTGGTTGTTGTTGTAATTATCGGGACGGACATCTCGATTAGCGGATTTGGGCGTTTGGCGTGGCGTGGTCCGATACTGCTGTGGAGAAGCAGCCGCTGGAGTTTTGGGCGTAAGAGCCCCGTGAAACACCCCGCCAGGGCTACAAAGCATGTGGAAATGTTCTCTGTTCTCGCGGATGCGGTTAAGGAGCATATCCCGTTCCTCGACTAAGCTGTCTCGTTCCTCGCTCTGCTGTTGGATGAGCTTGGTAGCAGACTTGACCCGCTTTTGAAGAGCTTCGTTTTCCTTGACAGTATTTTCATATTGAGCTTGGAGTTCACGATATTTGACCTGCGTCGATTCGGAAGCCGCGTTCAACTCACGACGAGCCTGACGGGAGTTTTCCGTCATACGCAACACTTCTACTTCTCTCCGCGTCATGTCATGCTCTACTGCGGCCCTCTTGGCATCTTCATCAGCCTGCATGCTCAGTAGATTGTATTGCAACTTGTGATGTGCCGTCTCCATCTTTAGCCTCGCATTCTCAGCAAGGCATGCTTGAACCATAGCACGAAGCTCATCAGCTGAGGCGTCCGATATTTGATCCGGGGTTGGAGCAACAAAATCGGACGCAGAGACGCCATCGCGGACAAGGGATCGAAGTATCGTAGCAGGCGGAGAAAACATGTTGGCTCTCTGGGAACTAACATAACCTAGAGGCATGCCAGAAGTACCATTGATCTGAGGAATCTGAGACGAGGGAGGTGGAGTTAAGGATGAAGGAATGACTTGTGAGGATGGATTATGATCATCGTTTAACTCCAACTTGAACGATGAGTGAGGGTCGGTGGGTGAGTTTGGCGCTTCGGTGGAGGGGATCGAGTGTTGTGATGCGGAATGGCGCACGGCCATAACATCGGGCGGAGTGGAAGGAATGTGATCATATCCGCCCTCTACGATGCTACCACCGATACCGTTCGGGCGCGAGTCGTTCGTATCAGCGTCTGCAAACATAATTGCATTCGATGTTAAGATGCCTAGGTAGAAGATTCTAGTATATTTCGAATGGAAATTGTATTCGATATTTTCCAAATGATATTGATGATATGAGGTGCGACACGGTATATATGAGGTGGTAATAACGGAGAGAAGAGACGGTTAGATGCAAATTGATAACGAGCGGTCTAGTTTCAGGAATGCGTTACGCTCTTTTGAAATTAATCAAAAGATGCCGTGGGAGGATAGGGGAGAGGATAAAAAGTATGAAGGGGAGGGGGGAAGGAGATCTCTGTACAAGTTCAATTATCACATCAGACTTGGTTGGATGAAGTTGTGAAGAGGGATTATTACCGGTGGTCGGTGGTAGGTAAAGAAGAGAGGACGTTTGCGTGTAAGTGGAGAAATGAGAAGTATGGATGTAGTAGGTAGATGAAGTGGACGAGGTGGACGAGGTCAAGGTGGATACTAGTGGATAAAGGTTGGATGGAAAACTTTCTACCGTACCTACCTAGTACACTACCTGCCTACCTCCTAGGTATGTAGGTAGGTATGTAAAAGCCGCCAATTGGTCCACTCAGCAACCAAAACTTACCTAGAATCCACTAAAACTTGATCCTAGCTGCCCTGGAAATCTCGAAGGCTGGTTCAAAGTTCTCCGCAGTAGGTACCTATTAAGTAGGTAGGTACCTAGCACTTGACATAATAGCCAATCTGCCAGGTGTGTAATTCAATACATGCATGGATTTGTCACTATCGTCAATTCTCATGTCGGCATACATCTAGGTACAACATGGCGTTAGGTTTTCCCTTCATCCTAAAGATGAACCCGAACATCTTTACTACGCATATATTAATGAAATCTCATCACAATATACCTGGGTAAGCACCTATTAAACACCTCGGTACCAAGCGAAGACATGGCCCATGAGAATCGTAGCACAAACTCGCACCTTTTATTCGTGCATACAAATATTAATAGTTACCTGTACGACCGGCTTTTTTTTTTGTTCTCGTGAACTTCACCTCCTTTTCCCACAAACTCCGTAACGAGTACCTAATGCATTCTCAAATCCCCTCCCTACCCACCTTCCAGTTCAACCAACTCCTTTGTAATCTCGTGCGAACGGAACCTGGTATCTATATCATGGCACGGGATATGCCGACAGGGTATCGCATCATAACCACCAAAGACGCCTCAACCGGGAGTATAGTGGCCTTCGTCTGCCAACTCTGGTCTATTAAGTTATTATTATCAATCAACCTCGTTGAAACTATCCTCTTCACCTTCACCTAACTTCGCCTTCCACTCTGCCATTTCAGCAACCGGGACACGGCCTCTGAGCCACCGGAGCGTTGCTTCGGTCCCTCGCTCCAGCACGTTCCACCTAGGAACTCTGAAGCGGTTTCCAGTAACCTCCAACTTCTCAAGGCTACCCGTGCCACCAAGGAGGCCTATACGAGGGTTCAAATGCGCAATTTCGTTATTGCTAGCATCAACCACTTTCATGCCTCTGATGGACTCGGGCTCAAGCTCTTCCAGCCGGTTATTTGAAACGAGCAGGATGGTGAGGCTTGGGAAGAACTCCCGCAGGACGGGGAGCTTGACTATTCTGTTAAACGAGAAGTCCGCCTTTTCTAAATTCGGCGCACAGAGATTTCTCGTGAGAGGCGTAAGGCTCGTGATGAAATTCGAGGCTAGAGAAAGCTCTCGGAGAGCGGTAAGATCAATCGGCTCCGTTAACCAACTCTCTCCTGTGAGCTGGTTTTGAGCCATCGATAGAGAGGTGATTGTATCCGTAAAAAAGGAGAGCGAGTTCGGAAACTGAGTAAAAGTATTTTGCTGAAGGCGTACTTCGCGCACAGTATGAGCTGCAGCAATCTTGGAGCAGATAACCGGGTGTAAGCTAGACGATTGTGTATCTGATCGATCAAGAAGGCCTCCAGGTTTCATAGGCCACGATTGGCTAGTTAGGGTGTGAGATCGAGAGCGGGCTGGAGAAGGAGGCGCCGAGGTCGGTGGTGTAGCAAAGTCGTCAGCATCTGTCAAGCGTCCTTCGTCGTCATCGTCACCGCTTGCTGGCGCGAGTAAGCTCGTACTACTATTTGTAGGCGGCACGGCCGGGAATCCATTTTCGAAATGCACCATTTCACCGGTTTCAGGCTGGGGCGCCGGCTCCATCCTTGCCGCCAATACATCCTTCAATTCCTCTGTTGTGAGCGAGGTAAATTTCCTATCCCTTAGGGGGTTGCCAGTGATGCGCAACATTGCGATGCTGTCCATCCGAGACACTTCTGGGGGGATAACTCGGATGTCATTGCTAGTAAAATCAACATGGCGTAAGTTCCGGAGACTTTTAAACCCTTCCGGGAAAGCGGTGATGCTGTTCTCATCCGCGTTGATGGTGAGGAGACTAATCCAGGAGCTTACATCGGGGAGACATATGATACGATTCATGGATATAGTAAACTGGTGGAGCGACGGCAGCCTCAAATGCTGAGAGTTGTCCACAATCAATTGTATCTGGTTGGCCGCTACGTCGAGTATTTGAAGCTGCGGGAAGCCTTCTACACCAGGGCCAATAAGTGTTCCCGAGAGTTTGTTCTTGCGAGCTAGCAATTCGGTGAGGGGAAGCTTAGAGAGGCCTTCAAATGGTAATGTTTCGAAAGCATTCTCATTCAAGTTAAGCATACGCAGACGCGTCAGCCTTTCGATGGCATCCGGGAGAGATGAGATATTGTTGCCATGTAAATCGAGGATCTCAAGATTCTGCAAGTTGGCAAAATAGTGCTCCTCCATGCGGCCATAAAGAAGATTATTGCCGAGCTTCAAATCTCGAATCGTCCTCAGCTGTGAAATTACCTCTAGGCAATTATTCGTAAGCTTATTCGAGGCCTACCGAACGATTAGTCTGCGTCTTGTCCGCACGGTATGAACAATGTAAGCAAGAAAAGACTTACTAGGTTTAACGAAGTGAGTAGCTGGAGACGCCTTAAGCCCATGGGTAAAGCTATTAGCATATTGCCGTGCAGGTCTAAGGACTCTAATCCGCCAAATATGCGCCCTTCGCATTCCTCTTCGTTTGAGAAATCATTCGGGTCAGAGTCCGGGAAGATCATATCGTCGATAGTCTCCAACTCGTTGTCGGCGGCCACGAACCTGGTCAGATCCACACTCTCGGCCCATGAACTGCCAGGACCATCCACAGACTCCAAGTCATACATCTTCAAAACTTCCGTCGGGATCTGCTTCAGACCCATAGCTGCAATGTTAAGCCTTCCAGTAGTTCTCGCAGTATCAATTCGCGATTGCATGAGTTTGCGGTTTGCACTCTCGAATTTACGCTGGCCGAAAGGGTCATCAGACAACCCAAAATCAAACGTGGTATCCGTAGGAACAACAGGGGCTTCCTCAGCTTCGGACCTCCTCGCAGCCGAAACTTGTCGTGAGGTAGCCCGCTTCGCAGCCTTCGCCTTTGCAATATGGTCCCGCAATGCGGCAGACGACTTCCTAACAGTGGACGCCGGCGCTTCCTCAATAGAATCCACCGTCAACGCCGTAGAAGCAGTGGAGGCACTCGAAAGGTTACGGCCGTCACCAGACGTGCTAGAAGACTTGGCGGACACGAGCGAAGCTTTGCGGTAAGGGCTGGGGGGTACGTCGGAGATAGACTTATCCAGAGATGGCAAAGATGGTTGTCTATATAGGTTATTCATCGAGGCTCTTGACTTGAGGGGGCGGGTAGAAACGGTCTTCGATCCAAGCTTAGAGACAGAAGCATCGAAATGTTTGGCTGGACTCGGCGTAGATGGGCCCACCGAAGCTGACAATGAAGATCGAGAGGGAACCTTGCTTAAGCTAGGCCGGGGAGTCTTGGATCCGATAGCAGATGGTCTTTTCGTTGGAGTTCCCATAACAGTTGATAGAGGCGGTTTGTACGTGTTGGTGGAAGCTCGAAAGTTAGGATAGTGGATGTCTGCTTGGCCCGAGCTAGACCCCGGTCGACTGAGAGATCGAGCTGAGCGTATGGTCGAACCATCTGACTGATAACTAGAGCCAGGCCTTGAGCCCGCTCTTGACCTTGATCCCATACTTCCTTTCGATTGAGGTCTTCGCGATGCCTCGGTCCCAAAAAAGTCACTGCCACGTCGCTTAAATGCGGGAGACGAAGGTAACTGCGAAAGCGTCTCTATCGTTCGCTCTGTAAGCGATGGACGAGGCTTCCTCGGTTTCGATATGAGCGTATCAAATGTAACATCCTCATCGGAAGACCTTGTCAACGGCGGAAGCGACTCGACAGCCACTTCATCGTCATCTTCTTCAGGTGACAATGCTCCTTGGCTTGACGGGGTGGGGGAGGCATGGGTAAACTGAGTCGAAGGTCGTCGTCGAGGTACCAAAGGTTTCTTAAAAGTGTCGTCACGGATATCTCGACTATCCTTCCCAGCAACGTGCCCAGGTCCGCGAGACACGCTACGACTTCCAGGGCCCAGGTCTCGGCGATTGACCTGTGAGCTTACGGGCGGCGCGGCTGATCTCTGAGTCCTGCGTATTGTCGATGGCGCACCATTTATCTGCTCCTTAGAAGGTGTCGCGCGTAACCGGGGGTTTCGGACGTTACTCGTATTTGCCGGTTGGATTGAACGTCCGCGTACAGGTTCAGTGGGTTGATGTGTCTGAGGAGCAGATGTAGTGGTCGACGTATTTGAAATACTCGATCGAGGTACAGGGAGCCGTGACGTCGGTCTGGGGATAGCACTGACTCTGCCGCCAATGGCACCGGATAAGCGCTTCTCGTCCATGTTGACGGTGGTGCCGTGGTGCCGTGGTGCCGTGGTGCCGTGGTGCCGTTATGCACGAATTAAGATATCGAGTGCATCTGCCAGGTCCCTAAACTCGAGACGAGTAGCAACAGCCGTTGACAAAGACGGCGTAATTAATGTTGGGCCGGTACAATGCAAAGAGTCTTCAAGAAAGGAGAGAGGCTCCGTTGTAGAACAGAAGAAGAAAAAAACACTTCCAAGTCAATATTCGATTTCGGGTTATTATTACAAACCTTGCTTACATGTACTTTCTTGACAGGGTTGAAGAAAGTACCACCAATAAACAAGAGGAGGCTGACATTGGATCGTAATTTGTAGAATAAAATAAAATAAAATAAAAATAAGAGACCCTGAAAGGACAAAAAAGAGAGGTCAAAGCGTTGTTAATTTAGCTGTGCATGTAGGTCTACTTAGATGAATTCTTGGTGCTGAATGAAGTCTAGTACTAGATACCTACTTCTACCTACATAGTATTATGAGGTAGGTATGTACCTAGTAGCCTTCTTTGATGTTCGAAGTTTAAGCTTTCAATGTTGGTCTTTCCTAGTTCACTGTTGAGCCTTGACCTCGAAGTTTAAAGCCTACCAGATACCTATGAAGTACTAGCTTTAGTTCAACATAAAAAAAAAATGGGGGACTTCCGTAAGTTTTAGAGAACCGCGTCGGGACGCCACTTGTTACATAGGAGGAAGTCGTGATGTCCTTCCATAGGTAGGTACGCGTTCATAACATTGAATTCATCCACTTAGCAGGTGTGGATGGGTGGGGTACCAGGTATCCTGGCAACCCGATAGCCCGATATCCCAATGTGCCGCTAGCGTCTCGCTTGCCGAGTCCCTACCACTCAAGCACCCTGTAACTTTTTAACCTTTGAACTTTTTAGCTAATGCCCTTGCAGCTTGCAGGTACAATCCATGTACTAGGCGTCCATAATGTGATTTCCCCTGAACTTGAAAGCTCCGGGGAAGTGGGTGTCAACTAAAAGCCACCCGCCGATAAATAAATATTAAAAAAAGGGGGGGAGACCAATACTTACTACAAGAGCTTACTATATATAAATTCTTATATACCTGTTGTCTTACCGCACGTTTATTTCTAAGCAAATACGAATTGTTGAAGAGTCTCAGCCCTGTAATCAATGTTCTGTCAATGTCTTAGAAATATTTGCAGAATATTGGAGGTATGCATGCGATAACGAGACCACGATAATTTAAGGGAGAGTGGCAACGACAATAGGTCCGGGGAAAGAAACTCCATTGGACAGGAGAAATAGAAATGCCTACACAACCTACCAAGTATGTAACATGCCTTGCTGATTTTTTTTCAAAGGAATCCCGTGCAGTGTAACGTCTTTGCATGTGCTAGTCTCGTTTAGGTTCAATTCAAGTAATTATTCATCCTCTCATCCTTTACGACACTTACCTATCAATGAGTGATCACGAGCAAGGTTGAAAGAAATCAATGGTTTACTTAGCGACGTAAACAATTCCAGAACTATAGATAAAATAATAAAGAAAGAGCAAAGCCTGCATTCTAAGCCCTTACTGCTTCGGTATCGAGTCAAGTCGTATAAGAGACTTTATTATTATAACATAGAGGAAAGTTAAGTGCTATAAAAGGTATCAACTTAGATCTATAAGTGCCGTTTTAGGAAGTAATCCTTCGCAGCTCTAGAGCTCTGGAGGTCTTAGGCCCTGTATTTCAATACCTAGGTAAACAACCCCGGAATAAGTACCTGCCTAGGTACCTAGTAGGTAGGTACCTAGGTACTTAAGAAAACCGTGAGAGGGGTGGTTTTTCCATCTTTCTCAACAACCCTAAGGGGCATGATCGCTAACATTTTGCAAATAGCAAACTTACTCTTTGTCACTTATAGAATCGCAAGGTTATTTCAATTTGCGATTTTCTCGTCTTTTGATGGTTTATGGCCCAATGGGTACAGGTGAACTGCCACCAAGCTACGGCCAAGTTTCATGTCCTTACACATACCTACTACCTACCTACTAGGTAGGTAAGTACATAGTAGCTCGCTGCAGAGCATCATATTCTCAGCCGAGTAAGTGCAAAGTTATCAATTGATTATGTCAAACAGAAAGTGTCGACGAGAAGCAGGAATACTAAGCTTCCAAAACATGTTAGCGGATCAATAACGTTGGAAGAAGGATTCTTTGATAATCACCTATCAAACAAAACCTCAATAAACCAACCCACGGATAGGACTACCTATGCGATCTCATAAATGCTGCAGTGTCTGGTAGATTTAGAAGTAAACGGAAGGCTAATAAGTTAAATTGTTTCAACCTTCCTCCTATGTTGTCGTGAGGCAGAACTTAGAAGCATGGGAACAATGACATTGTTAATTAAGTACGCGAGGAGCTCTAAACCATCTCCCTTTGTATACATGAATGCCTCTATGTCCGCCAATGGACTCCCACGGCATCGTGCAGGCCGAATCACCGACAGACCCCATATCTGACCTACTGACATATGTACCTTTTGATGTAGGTGTCCACGGTGTATAATTACTTAGGTACGCACTCACAACATCTCGGGCCATGCCATTGATTAGATACGGTCAATGCATTTCTGAATGGTAGGTTAATTTATAAGAAACGTAGGTAGCCTTCTAACATTGGCTTCTAATTGTATGTCATCTACGGCTCATTAGCCCTAGTTAGTCCCAACGATTTGGGACGGCATCCTGGAGTTTTCCCCTTGGTTCCCGACGCAGTGGTTCATACATCCCAGTGGAACACGGCCGTGCAAATAAATCATCTCGAGGCATGGGAAGTCATATAGAAACATACCTTTTTAAATATAAATTAATCTATTTGAACAATGAGCGGTATCAAAGATATTGATTACGCCTTGTCAAATGGAGGACCTGGATAACCAAAGAGGATTTCCAAACAATTCTACACCGAACATGTACGTACGACGCATAAATACCTAGATAAGTACCTACGCGATGAAACATTAAGTAAATACTTATCTACGTGGAATTTGCAAGGAATGCGTAGGATAAAAAGGACAAAACACTGGCTTGAGAATACCCTGACCTTCGTACTCTTTACGCGAACGTCATATTAGCAATGGCTGAATCTGACGTATGAAAATCTGAATCAGGGGTAAGATGGCGGAGATCGGGGTAGATAGTGCGATGGCTTATTAAGGGCTCATTGGACGGTCGTGATTGAAACCGGGTAGCCAGTCATCTCATCTCAGCCTATTTTTCTCTGTCACTTTAGGCGACGATCGCTGGGAACCAACTACGCCGCTGTCCCTATTCTTAGTTTCGGTTAAATATCCATGTTGCCATCGGTCGCCCAATGAAGCAGGAAGGAATATGTTCGATGTTCATAGGCATAAGTACGTTGATAAAAGCGAGACTTCGCTGCTCTTTCGTTCCGTGAAACTCAACAAGACAATGCTTTAACGTCGCCGATCCAATCCGCAATGCGTTACGCTTCCCTGGTTCTCCTCGCCTTAGCCTCCGGCGCGATGGCAGTCAAACGCTTCCACGTACCGAAACCAGCCCGGGTTCGTGACGAGCCAACACCCACGGGATGTACATCGTCGGCACTCGCCACGCAAACCACCATAAACCGAGGCAATGAGGGCATATGGCATGTCAGAGCAAATATTTCCGATATGCATGAGTTGTACAGCTTTCAGAGGACCGACTGGCTCGACAACAACAAAACCGAAGTGCTTAGAACTTGTGGTAATATCTGCTTAGCAGGTAACGATACCGCCAGCCCAGGAACCTGGCTGCCAAGCGGGAAATATTTCCAGGGCGCCTTCGTCAACACGCCCGGGGGGAATCCACCTAATCATATCCTATGGGAATGTGCGTGTTATGATCGGGCGGTGACTCCTAATGATCTTGTCGCCGGCGGAGGAGTTTGGAACAACGCAAACCCAGGTAGCGGAACAAGTAAGTCGACTCTCATCTCTCGTCTGGGCGGTTGCAGATCGTGCCATTCTCTTGGCTCTGAATGCGCAGTCGTTAATTCTAGGGTTGTAGTCATTAACAGACAATGTTGAATGGTCTTTTCGATATGCTCGTCCAGTTAGACCCGCGCCAAAATAGCCACAAGTCATTAAGCACTAGGGGCCTCCGCGGGAGTCATGTTTTACCTCTTGTCGATATTGATGTACACCTACCTAATACCATATCAGTATTGATGGGTTGTTCTATTTAGTCCAATCTTGATAATGAACCCAATGGATAGGCACCCAAGTTTTTTTTAAGATTCCCTCTCCATTATCTATTATGTATGTACTTTGAGTCCCCCGGTTCCCTCTGCTGTTGCTCTACGATGTGACAGTATGCCGGCTGGCTTAGTGGATAGCCCCCCAAATCGAAAATATTACCACCCAATCATACCTATCTGTCATTTTTAACACTGAGAGAGGTTTATGGAAACACGAAATAACAAAGAATGATCTCAACCAAGAAGCTGCTTGTTTTGCCTCTTACGTGTTCCTATCAGCTTTCTGCCATAGGACCAAAGCAACCTATGAAGAACATGCATAGGTACATGATAGGCATGCAAATCTTCAGGCTGCAAGGCTTCAAGAGTCATGAGGTTCAGGTCGGCATACCCTGTCTTTTCAGACTTTACTAGATCTTCCTTTCATAAAAGCAACATCTTTATAGCTTCGACTTTTTTACTTATATGTTAGCACACAGGATAGTCTAGATATATTACACCGTCCGCGTTTGGGGAGCTTTGAACAGACAATAGAGTCTATCATCCACCATCGTCTTCCGTGTTTCGGTCATATCCGGCCAGAATCATATAAAACTACCTTATCGTTACCCTTGCCTTTTTAAACCAACCACCAAGTATCTTAACTGGAGTCTAAGACAAGATGGTACTGACATTTAACGCAGAGACTCTTAATGGACTCTGTTCTAAAGATCAGCTCGAGCTCCTCGATGCTATCGATCATTTGCGTCTCCAAGGTATCGACCATTATATTTCTCTGCCGCAGATCATTGTATGTGGTGATCAATCATCGGGAAAGAGCTCGGTACTTGAGGCTATCTCGGGAGTCCCCTTTCCAGTAAAAAGTAACCTCTGCACTTGCTTCCCCACCGAGCTGGTTCTTAGACGGTCCACAGAGACCGGCGTGACTGTCTCTATCATCCCCGACAATACCACTAAGGCTTCAACCCAAGATGACCTTCACAAATTCCACCAGGAAATCGAAGGGTTCGAGGGATTCTCGGATCTAGTCGAGAAGGCTAAGGCAGCCATGGGAATCTCGACATCAGGCAAGGCTTTTTCTAAGGACAGGCTTCGCGTGGAGATAACGGGACCTGATCGCCCTCACCTTACTATCATCGACATGCCCGGCCTCATTCACTCGGAGACCAAGTCACAAAGCGCAGCGGATGTAAAGTTGGTCAGAAAAGTAGTTAAGGGGTATATGAAACAGCCTAGAAGTGTCATTCTAGCTGTCGTTTCTGCCAAGAATGACTTCGCGAACCAGGTGGTGCTGAATTTTGCCCGTGAAGTGGATAAAAGAGGCAGTCGAACTATGGGCGTGATAACGAAGCCGGATACCCTAGTTCAGGGGTCAGGTAGTGAGGCGCTATATGTCTCCCTAGCGAGGAATAATCAAGTCAACTTTGATCTCGGCTGGCACGTCCTAAGGAACCTCGACTCGGAGACCCAGAAGGGGTCGTCGCTCCTTGGCCATCGCAATGCTGAGGAGGCTCTTTTCTTTTCGAAGGGCGTCTGGAACGGCCTGCCCTCGTCGATGCTCGGGATTGGCGAGCTGAGAAAGAAGCTCAGCAATGTGCTACTCCGGCAGATCGCTTTTGAGCTACCTAGCTTGATTCGCGAGATTAACCTGAAGCTTGACGACTCTCGGGAAGACCTCGAGAAGCTTGGGGAGCCACGGCGCACTCTCGATGAGCAGAGACTTCGGCTTCTGCAAATCAGCGAAGAGTTCCAATCACTCGTAGAACGGTCCATCAGCGGGACGTATAACGGTGCCTTCTTCGAAGACGCCGAATCAGACCAAGGATACCAAGAGCGCATTCGCGCTGTGATACAGGCCTTGAACAAGGAATTTGCGAACGACCTTGTGAAACGCGGCCACCGGCGTGAGATTGGTAGTGGGAAGCAGGAATCCCCCAACGATCCGGAGTTGGTCACCAGGGATAACTTCCTCGATCATGTCGAGAACATGATGCAGAGGACCCGAGGCCGAGAACTGCCTGGCATATTCAGCAGCATGGTTGTAGCTGACTTGTTCCAACAGCAATCGTCTCCGTGGGAACGAATTGCGCAAGGCCACGTGAAGAAGGCCTGGGAAGCGGTGGGAGAATTTCTCGAGCTCGTCGCCACCTACGTTGCCGACGCGTCGATCAGCGACGCTCTCATTGACAAGATAATCCAGCCGGCACTTAGCAAACTGCTCATGAATGCTAAAAACAAGGCTTCTAAGCTGCTCGATTCCCATCGACGGGTCCACCCGATTACTTACAACCACGAATATGCGGAAACCATCCATGGTCATTGCTGCCGTTCAAGAGATGAGATTTCGAAGATTGTCAAGAACTTTTTTGGGCTCTCATCCATTGGGGGAAGTCAGTACCTAAATAACAACTATTACAATCTCAGTACACTTGTCGATAACCTGGCTAAGCATAGTGGATCGGGTATTGAACGTTCCGCGGCCTGTGAGGCTCTCGACCGCATGCTTACCTACTATCAGGTGCGTGTCACTTAGAGAAGAAAGAAAAAAAAAAGGAAAAAAAAAGCCCCAAGATTTCCTGGTCTGATAGTTGGTAGCTAACAACATCTTCATTACAGATTGCTCTTAAGCGGTTTATTGATAGTATTGCGACCGAAGTTATCGAGCAAAAGATTCTTATGCCCCTATCTGACATCCTTTCTCCTGTGGCGGTCTTTAAGATGTCACCAGACTTGGTGGAACTCATCGCTGGCGAGTCTCAGGAGAGTCGAACAAAGCGAGAAGAATTGACGAAGAAGATCGATGTTCTCCAGAAAGGATTGAGAACTTGCGAACGGTTTATCGACTCAAAACTGAAAGGTAATATCTCAACATTTTTTTCAATCTGATCGGAGACGGACTCTAACAGCTACACTAGGCGAACGACCCCCTTTAGAAGTGGTCAAAACCATAGTCGGCCCAGATCACGATGACGAGATAGCAATTACAAATGGCTATGAAACATCGGACGAATGAAGTACTCAGGATGAGCACTTGCTTGGTGGAGGTACGCGGTCCCATTTTCACCTCCTAGAGAGGTATTTGGATTTTCTCGTCTCTTGGGGAACTGAATAAGACATGAGCCAACTACCTGTCAGGTCGGTATGTAATCAGTCGATATATTTACATTCCTAGGTAGGTAGTTTACTTCCACTTGCGTATGTCTACATCTTGTGATGGACTTTAGATATCGGAAGAATGGCTGAACTCGATCCATCTACGTCAAGTTTAGAGGGCTAGGAGAAGTTGGAGACATTATATGATCTTGTCGGATATGCCATGACCCATTGATTATTATTCCCCTTTAATGAGTGTCTGCTTGTGGTATTTGGGCTCGCGGATTCGTTCAGGGATCCTCGTGATATAACTTAATTCAGATTCGGGGGTAAAGTACTTCAAGGGTTTACCCCTATCTCTCTATCAACAATTCGCACCAGTCCAAGCTATATGTTGAATGCAATAATTAGCAAGCAGCCACCTGCTTCATGATTACATGCCCGTAAGTATACGCCCTCTCGGTCCTGTTTTGATAATTTGACACCCCATAATGCAGCCCCATGCTATGCAAATCTTTCGCTCTAGTGGTATTACCAGTCTAGTTTCATGTCATGATCTGGAGATCAACCTTGGCTCAAATCGAACCGTATGTATCTCGAGATGTCCGACCCCTCTTTTTTCGTACCGTACTCAATCATAGTATGCATGCCGGGCATCTCAAGCCGAAAGATGCTCGGATATAAAACGGCAAAGTTCAAAAATTCAGAAAATCAAAGTGGGTATACAACGCCTCGACCATGCGGATGCAAAAACGTGATCCTCCGATTCGATCCAATTCGTTTGTCGTCGCGTGAATTCATTCGTCCTAAATTATCGACCAAGAAGCCAGCCCATTTTCTTGCCTCCATTCCCATTCTTCTCTCCAGTCTCGTCGCATTCGAGTTCCAATCGATAACGCCTGACGCTACCAGAGTCGTCGTCAAATCCAACCCGTCGGCTCGCCTTTGGCACGAAGCAATCTGGCACTACATGCTTCATGAACCAACCTTTAACACCTCGGCTCGCTGCATCGATAGCAGCGTATTCGAGGCGCCGAGTGTGGTCACTCGTCCAATAATGCGTAGTCTGTGGTGGCGGAGGGTACGAGGGCTCGGTATCTTCTTCGTCCTCACCAAGACTTCCGGAGAGTGACTCGGGCGGTGGGAAGTAGTAATACGTGGTTGATTGTTGCTGTTGCTGTTGCTGCTGCGAACTTGTTAAGTGTAGAGGTTGCGCACTAAGCCGCTTCGGGTGTGCACTCGGGCTAGACTTTGCCGCACGACGCATGGATGGCCGCGTTCGTGGACGAGAATGGGAAGATGTGGCAGACATGGTAGAATTACGTCGGTGAGAGGAAGATGCAGTGGACCTGGTCTTAGGATGTATAGACTCATAGCCTGAATCATGCCGAAGTATGGGCTTGAACTCGAAGTTGTCCTCCCTGCGTGAAGATATCCGTCTTTCGATGGTGGGAGGCGCTACTGGAGGCTCATACAATTCAAGGTGGTGGAAGCTATGATATGTAGAATCGGACGCGGCGACACTGTTGACCGAGTGAGACCGCTGGAGGCTCGTAGGTAATGGAGAATATCGTGGCATCTTCAGTGACTTTGGACCGTTCCTCTAATGCATGAGAGAGAAAAAAATATTATCCTAATAGCTAGGCATAGAAAGGAAAATCGAATAGCCAACTAAAATATGGCATCGAGGGAAATAAGAGCCGATAATTAGTTCGCAACGGGTGCGTGGATGGTTTTGACTTAATAGTAAGTGGTGATACCATGAACAAAGAGGCGTTACTGCGGTGAAACTGTGATGCAGAACAGATGGTCAGGGAGTTGGAAAAGTTGCGGTCTGAGTCCAATTCTACTCCAGAATGGGGTGATGATGTGTATGAAATTCAGTCTGCAGTAGATAAACCGCGGTCAGGACGATGTGAGTGGATACGTGTGTATAGACGAGTCTGCCTATGTATCCAGACCTAGATGCATTATCGCGCCGAAGGTGAATTCTAACCATTAACAAGGCGCTGCTCGCTAAAAGATAGCGTAGGAGGTGATCCCCACAATGCGCTCTATGCGGTTGCGGACAGGTAAATAATTCGGATGACGGCAGTAAATAATACCTAGGTAGGTAGGAGGGAGGTATCTTGCGATTTGCGACTTGTGACGGTAAGCATGTAGGTACTATGGATAAAAAAAATATATAAAGATATATAAAAAACACAGTACGGAAACAAGGCACGCTGTAATTCGACACAACTTCGAATTGACAGACGATAAGCCTGATTCTGGCCCCTCTCTGCCCTCTGCCCTCTGCCCTCTCCCTACAGAGTAGCTTTTGCAGGGCTAAGGATGGATTTTTTTAAATGAATGTTTAGGTAGTGTGTTTTTTCTAAATTTGTTGAGTGAAGAAGCGGTCTGGCGTCGCTTGACTCGTTTAGGAACCAGGAGGTAGTTATCGTGACGGGCGTGACCCCGCCGGTGCACCAAGAGGTCCCCACGTCCTTCACCGTCCTTGGTTGCAGTGGTGACGAACCGGAATAGGGGAGCTCTGTTCCAAACAACAGAAAGATCGTGGAGGGCTTGGCTAAAGTACCCAATGGCGCGGAATTTCTCAAGTGGTTGAATAAAACCGTCGACTGGCAACCCTTGGTGATGGTACAGAGTATTTAATGATGATGTGCGAGCGGGAGGGGAAATATTCTTTAAATAACAAAATGGTCTCATGGGTCGAATAGGACGATCGTAGCCCTTGCATCAACGTGCATACAGGCCAGGACGGAACGGGATGGGCCCCTAGTCTTTTCAGATTGGCGATGGTGGTTGATGGGTTGGGTATGTAATCCGATGTCGCTGGGAGATTCCAATAAATACCCCAAACCCCGTCCTTCAACTAGCGAGAATCGGGCTCCGCTTCACAGCGGGGGAGTAGAGAAGTAGGGAAAGTAGGAGAGTATAATAAGAGCAAGAGAATAAAAGAATACCAGAGTCATAAGACGAAATAGGTTCGACGGGGGAAAAGGTCAAATATATGTAGGTACATACCTGAAGATTTTTATCCTGCAGTTCGATACTTCATATTCCTCCTACCTATTTTCAGAAGCCTGTGCGAGGCCCGGATTTTCACATGCTTTGCTTCCTCTCCAGCTTTTCCTGCCGTGCCGTCTTGGTGAATGATTAAATGACGACCGGGGGTGGCGTGGCTTTCGTCTTCGATCCTGCGCATCACAAGGGTTGCTTGGCTTTAACCGTCATGACCTATGTCCGGCATCCATCACCTGGCGCGATTTCTACCAATCGTATTTCGTGTATGTCGCTCAGCTTGCTTGCTTGCTTGCTTGCTTGCCAGGTCCAGGCCAGCCAATAATGGCAAGTCGCGTACCTGTCAGCCTGTTGATGAAACCCGTCAGAAGGTTATTTCTTACCTACTTACCTACCTACCTACTAGGTAGGTACTTAGGTATTCTTTCCAGTGGTTCTGCCGCAGCTCTTCCTGACCCCACTCAGGCACGGTTGCTTGCTTCTAGACCTCCCGAGGAATTTTTATCCAATAATATCTCGTCCAGATGGCAAATGTTCAACCTCGGGCATTCTGCATTCTGTTCTGTATAGGCCGTTAAAGTCAACGAGCCAAAAATGAAGGGATTAGTACGGTCGTCTCATGCATATGAGCCCCGAGGTATGTACCGACATATAGATGTATGTAGGTAGGTATGTAAGTTGCTTCTCAAATACTAGGTACTCCAAATACCTTGAATACTTACCTACCTAGGTACCTACTTAGTGGTACCTGTGATGCCGGTGATGACAACTTCTATGTGCTTAATAACCTAAAGTCGCTACTATGTGCTTTTAGAGCAACGCTGATAGCTTGTTTAAGCACCGTTCGACCCGAAGACTCGCCGATACAAATCATGGCTGCACGCGACAACCTGTCAACGTCGCCGAGTCTGCGTGACGTGTCTCAACAGGACTCACGTAACATACCTGGTTACCTACCTGTACAGGCCGTGATACGGCAAGTCATTTTTAGAGGGGGATTCAAGCGCGAAATCATCGCTCGCGATTTGGAAGTCTCGCAACGCTTACTTAGATTTGTAGGGACGACATTCGAGTAAAGCCAATGGAAATCAGAAACTAAGAGGGGCAAAAGAAAATGCAGTGAAGAATTGAAACAAAAAAAATACAACGAGCCACATTATGGACTTAATAAGTATCTGGTTCCTGTGGCTGAATGCTAAGATATATGCATATTGCATATTAAAATGTATTCATTACGTAATGAATCCTTAATAATGTCCTTTTTCCCTTTTTTCTAAGATAACTCGACTTGTACATATTTGATTAATTAAATAATTATCGATAAATATTTCGATAAATATTTCGATATACGTGGTACTATATTATCAAAGTTAAGAAAATGTTATAAGACGTCGTGACTTCCAAGTAATATGCTTCTTCGTAATGATACGTGAGAAAAGGACAACCCCTTATCCTTCACATTATTTTTATCAATAAATTATAGGAATTTTTGAAGAGCGTGATCGAAAGTGATATCCGGGTTAAGATTTAATCCATCATAACTTACCGCCGAAAAAGAAAATATAAAAAAATAGGGGCAAATTTTAGAGCACCTAATACCTTAGTTAGCATATGAGCAGAGCAGTGTAGAAATTTTTTTCGATATATCCATGGAGCTAGTTCATGATGAAAATAGAACATCATGGCTGTGTTACTAGCGGTAGATCTCAAGTTCTGTATCAGTTAACCATGATCTTCAACGTGTATCTGGTTGATATATGTGACCGATGAGTGGCCCACTGATAAAGTAGCCTATTGTGGGATATTTCGGAGCCGCGAAATGCGAACATTGGAGTAGTGAAAGCGGAGAGCATTCTATTCAAGCACATATGATCCATTAACCTATGAGTAGGGTTATATGTGGACATCAGAGAGAAGACGGACTAAATATTGCCGACAGTGACTTAAAATAAGTACCTCTGTACAGGTGAGCAACATAGAAAGCATTGAAATCTTTGATAAGCTAGATCAGAATTCAATCCTACTAGTATACCACAACCTCTTTCGAACATACCTCAATAGCGATTATTTCTTTGCAATAACTTAGCCGTGGGAAAATCTTCTCTCATAAGTAAAGCACCACATGAAACAAATCAAGACGTTATTATGCCAAGCCATATGTCTGAGAGACCAAATGAATCCATAGTGTTATTATCGAATGAAGGGTCATCAACAAGCCTTCTCTATCGGATGTCGGATCTGTTCGGGGCTGGTATCTAGGGGTTGGTGTTTGGTCCGTAGGAAGCCGTGAGAGGTCCTTGGGGGAAAAAGGGGGGGGTTGTTGATGGCTGAGTTTGGAGCAAAGTAGGTAGATGAAGGGCTTCTTTCTCTACCTATGTACCTATACTAGGATTCTTATGCTGTGAAGTGGGTGGGGTGTTCAAGATCCCTAGAGCAATGATATCGTCTTTTCCATCCTGCTTGATCCCACGTCGTATCACTCTGGAAAAGGGGTATGGATAGGTATCTAAGGTCGCTTTTAAGTGACAAGTCCCGTATCCGGATAAACTCTCTAATCACAAGCTATGGATAAGCCTACTCTAATAAGATTCATATACAAACATCGAAATTGACTTGACATTTACTAGGTATGTGACATTGACAAGAATGATCGAGTCTCAATTCGTGATGGGGCTTAACAACATTATGAAAATCGAAGCTTGATTCCCACCACTTTATATGAGATGCGCTACCTGCAGATTGGAATAAAAAGAAAATATTTCTACAATGGACTTATGAGCCTGCAAATAGGTGATACTATATTCAGTGGTTGAGGATTATATTTTTCCTATTTAGGTAGCAAATATATATGACGAACATAATCATGTTTGCATGCACTACGTGAGATTCGAATTACCCCTAACCGGCCTAGTTAGGTGGTTAGACCCTTTGCTATATGCCAAAGAATGATCTCCTTCAGCTATCAACCTATTTAGTGATTATGGACACGTCCTTGCCCCTATACCACACTGTCGTATTCGGATCATATTATATGAAGGTATACTCTTTCGGAGTAGTTAGGCTACAACTAATCTATTCGACAGATCTGGCCACTGATCCTGCTCTATATTTTAGGCAGGTGTTAATTAACATGACTGGACGGCATTAACAAACGTGAGGCAATCGTGGAGACAGCGTACTGTGCTTCTTTGGGCGATTGATTGCGGCAGAGTCGCCGAGTCGCTAAGTAGGTAGGTAGTTAATGGTATAGTCACAGCCTGGGGCAGGTTATGGTGTTGTATGAGGTCACCACTTATGAATCGCCAAGGGCAATCACAACGATCGTGTTCTTGGGAAATAGAGGAAGAGATAGCTTTTACTCCAAGGCAGGGAGTTGGATATGGCTGTGATGGAGTGTCCGGCGTGGCTGAGAGGCTTGGCGAAGAACAATAGAAGATAAAAATACCCAATTTAGCAATCGACGTCCCGCTTCAAGTATCAAATATAGAGATATGTACGAAGCGGATTCTGCATACGTCTCGTCGCTGAGCCGTACGAAAGCGACGGATGACTGAAAGGAAGCGAGGGAGAGTAAGATAAGTTACTTGGATGGGATGGTTGATTAGCTACCTCCTAGGTATGTAGTCAACGATTGAGGATCAATGATACGAGAAGCGTTTCTTCGGATTTCGGATTCCAAAGCCTCAGCCACGACAGCAATCTATTTGTCTTCGCCTTAATCTATCTTGTGCATGATGACAAGCCCCGACAGGCACTGACAAGCACCTACACTGTACAGACATGGGACCGGGGAGAATAGATCATGGGAGAATCCATGAGAATCGGATGTTGTGCAGGGCCCAGCGATGCATTGGGCGTCTAGTGTTAGAAGCGAATATATAAAAGCTATCAGATGATTCGACGACGGAGAAGTCTCATGGAGCTTCATTGGGGCTTCTGTCAAAAGGGAACATGAACATAATCTAGATCGGAAAAGAGTTTAAGGAAGAGATTTACATACTACTATGTACCTAGCACGTATGTATGTAGCCATAAGGATGCAAATAAATATACATATACATGATGATACAGTAATCTTTTTTAGATCGGTTCCCTCTTACGTAGCACTAGGCACATAAGTACTAAGATGTCTCCAGTTTGTCACTTCCAAAGTTGTATTTCCTACGGGAATTTTTTAGTGTACTTAGGCACCTACTAGGTAGGTAGTCAGTGCAGTCAGTGCAGTCAGTCAGTGCGATTTCTGTTGCAACAGCCCCGGTAGCTCAGATTACAGTTCAGTTCAGTTCAGTTCATTAATGTTTTGTGACGCGTACGTCATCTACCTTGGTACCTAGAAGTTGTATGCAAACCCCCTGGTTTTTGCCCAATATCTTGATATTGAATTGATTCGTCCTGGATTCAAGATACCTAATACATAAGAGACACAATCCGGAACTTATGCCGAAGCCTGGCATGGTAAAATACATACTAGGTAGGTACCTAGTAGGTAGGCTTATACATACTACATACTAGGTACTGTACATACTATTATATTATACCTACTTAGGTACGCCTATATATACATTTATTACGTGATGTATGTAAGTCGGTACCTAAAAGGTACGAACGTTTTCAAGGGTTCTAACGGTTCCAAGGTTTCCAATGTTTGTGTATGCAGCTTGCATGTTACGATGTTACCCTATTACCATTATTTGTAAAACCAGAACCATTACAGGGTCGCTTGCGGTTCTTGGGTCCTTGTGCTGTAGTCTAGTCCTTATATTGCATAGTAGTCCCTGCCCGGATGGCCAAGATTACCGCCAAGACTAACTAGACCGCCAAGGATTTACCTAACCTCAAGCTCAATGTTCTCCATAAGGGTGTTACTTACCTATGTACCGTAGGTAAGTACTTAAGTATGTACATTTCCATTTATACCACCGTACCTAGTATGTTATTAAGTAAGGAAATATATATGCACATATGATCCGGATCTTTACCACTATATACCCACCTATTATATACGCTATAAGGGTTGATTTGTCGGGGTCAATTTAATCAAAGTGTTCATAAAATAAAATGCTTAGCTCTTATTTCACGTGATTTGACTTACCATTCCTAACTTATGTACCTTTCCCACCTAAGTTAAAGTTTATCAATCCCTACGAATGTTAACTTGATTCCACATTTCTTCGAACCCCAACCTTGCTACTTGTACCTATCCATGGATATACGTGGGGAGGTATTTACTTGCCAATTTTTACCTGTTTAAGTACTCCGTCATTACCTAAGACAGAGGTACCCTTACGACGGGGGGCCTCGACACCAATTGCCCAATGCTTGATCGTCGAATCAACCTACCCTTGCCGTTTCTGCAAAAAACATGTACTACCTAATATGCGTAAGTACACACTACATACGTATCCTACCAAAAAGTAAAACAAGAAAAAAAGCAAACGTCCTTTTTTTTTTTTTTTGGAAAAAAAAGAAGGAATGCATAAGTATTTACATATAAGTATATATCTTATATATACATACTTTATGTACATAAGAAACATAAAATTATAAAGGAAAGAACTATGCAAGAAGAATTACGGGACAAAAAGACTAAGTAAACTTTAAAAAATAAATAATAATAATAATAAAACAAACGGCCAACACATATCAACGCACGTACACTTTACTTTACTACTATTATCTTTTCTCCCTGCTCTTCCTCGAAAATCTCACATACCTTACTTCACTCACACTCTCACACAGCAACATGTCACCAACACGTTGACAAAGCCGACACACCGCAGGTGACCCCGTCCATGGCGACACAAACCGGGACAACGCACATTGCATTACATATGTAGACGACAGGAATGCCATCCTTGGTTTCCGGTGAAGTTCGCCGCATCTAATCTTGCTTTGAATACATACATACCTACCTTATACGTCCATACATTCATACATCCGTACATCGATACGCTCATACGTACATACGTACACATACCTATCTACCTATCTACTTACACTTGCTCGATACCTTGATACGGATCCGTACACACTTAACGTACGTCAATTCTTATTGATGATGCTGATACCCATATCCAAGTTCATGGGATGCTGATGTCGATGCCGATGCCGATAATTCCCCATGTTGGTGCTGATGTTACGGGACGTCGATGTTGATGTTGATGTTGTTGCTGTAGCTGTTGCTGTAGCTGTAGCTGGGTGCTGCTAGTACTTCTGCTGCTGTTGCTGCCACTATTGTTGTTGTCGTTGCTGCTACTGCTGCTGCTTCGTTGCTGGTTATCGATGTAGACGTTGACTCTTTTTTGGTGTAGTCGCGTCTCATCTATCATCCATCATCATCATCACCACCACCACCACAATTATCATTGCCATTGTCATTATCTGAGCATTATCCCTATCCCTATCTATCTTCATCCTTTATCTTTCATTCTCATCTCATCATCATATTATCTGACCTCGATCGCTTCCCTTCGTCCTCTCTCGACCTCCTTATTATTGTTGGTTGTCTTATCATCATCTTCCCGTTGTCTATCTTCCTTCCTACTTCTTTACCTACCTCTTACTCTATTATTACTCTTACTCTTACTCTTACTACTTTCGATTCTTATTTTACCTTCTCACCTTTTTTTCAATTTCAGGAATTAGAAAAATAAAAATAAAAAACAGGGCCCCGGCTAGCCCGGACGTCCGTCTGATCGTCTCAAAAGTTTCTTTTTCTTTTTTTTTTACCCTTTTTTTCCCTTCTTCTCTTTCCCCTTCTTGAATATAACGGTACCTCGAAGTATTTTAATACTATTTTATTTTATTTTTTATCATTATTTCCTATTATATCCTACTGTATTCTATTTTATTTTATTTTTTCATTATCTCTATTTTTATTTCTATTCTATTTCTATTACAATTATTTTCACCTACTATTATTTTATTTTCCCTCCTCTCACCCCACCCCCCACCATAAAACCTGGAAGCTCTTCTCTTATACCATCCCTCTTCCACATTGGAAACTCTCGGACGAGTTTACTGGTTAAGGGGCCCGCCATGCTGCCTTCGCCATCGGCCGGCCTTAGTAACATACCGCCCCCATCAACGGCCGCTACCACGGGCTCAACCACCATTACTAGTACCACTACCTCAGCTCCTCCCGTACCTGGTCCTAGCCCTGCACCACCGACAGGGGCAACAGGCGCAACGTTGAAGCGACCAGCTGCAGCCGACCTGCAGCGCAGTGCCGGCACAAGCGCCACTCCTTCAAAAAGACAAGCAACTTCCAGTACCAGAACGAATCCGATCCCGAATCCAAGTCCCTTGGCTGCTGCTTCTGCCGCCGCCGCCGCCGCCGCCTCTTCATCCTCAATTTCGGCTACTCCGACTACGACCGCAACCCAATCCTATCTTCAACCTCACGCTGTCATGTCCCTGCCTGCACTCGTCACCGAAGAACAGCTACTAGGCAGGTCGCCCGAACAACTGGTCGCCACTATTCTACAGATTCAGATGCAACATCAACACTATGTCGCTCATATCTCCTCCCAATTCGACGCTATCAGCCAGCAGTTAAATGATCTTCGTGGAAGCTTGGTAGCTTCTCATCATGCCGCGGCATCCGTATGTCTACCAACTCGAGCGTTTAATTTCTTTTTTTTTTTTGAGAGGTGGAGAGGGGAGAAGATTAAGAAGAAAAGGACGAGGGCGAGAAAAGACAGAGAAGATTAATGGTAATGTAGTTTATATCAATTACTGACAATCACATTTATTTCAGGCTTTTACCTCTCGAGATCCTTCCGTGCGTCCCATCATCCCTCCACCACCCCAGCAGCAGTCGGCTACTCCGTATTCTCGGGGACCGCCGGTGCCTATCCAAACGCCAAGCCGCCCTGCCAGACCTCCCCCGGCTTCCCCTTCTACTTCTTCTCAGGTTGTTCAGCCCAGGCCATCCGTTCAAACGCCGCAGTCAGCAGGGCCGCCTCAGTACAAGTACGGAACAGTCTCCTCCGTAGAGGAGGTTTGGAGGGAATATCGTGAAGGTATGGACGGCCAGCCTGCCATTGAAGATCTGGACGCTACGTGGGGCTCGCGTTGGCGGCCTGAACCGCGGGGTCGCACGTGGTATTCGAGAAGAAAGGTCATTTGGGATAAAATCAAGGAATTTATGGCTGAGGGTCTGGACGAGGACGACGCAGTGAGAGAAGTGGAGAAGTTACGTGACGGCAATACGATTAACAAACTAATTCGAATGCTCCAAGACGAACGAAAGGAGAAAGGGTTGGGAGACGAGGGCCTGGCTGCCTAGGACAGCTGCAAACTACTTGATTCGGGACCGGCGTTATTTGGAGAGCGGTATGATACCATACATCATATATGAGAGGCTGCATTTACGGGTCTAGTCGCGAGAGGGCTGCGGCAACGGAATCGGCATATCATTATGGTCACGGGGAGAGTCACTCATCAGGATCTATTACAGCATGCTCATTGTTCACTGGCTGAACGAAAGGAATGTCTAAGGCTGGCGTCTAGGCAAAGACACGTGGTAATGAGAGATCATCGCGATGACTTTGGTTTTTTATTGGGTTTTTTTTTTTTTTTCCAATTCATTTTATTTTCAAGGATGGAAGAGGCGTTAGACGGGAACTTGGGGAACATGACATTACCTCGATTATACGTAGTCTACCAAGCTATTGCAAGACACGGCTTCGAAGCACCTTGCCGGCTGTGCAACTGTTGACAACCTCCAATCGCTGCTCCCTCCTTGTTCGGTATAACTTATTTGGTCAAATATTTGACGGAGTAGTTCCCGGTCATACCCGTTCAAGGTACTCCTTCCCCGGGGGAGAGTAATAATTCTTATCGTGCGGTCACGCGCCTCCCGTTAGAAATCCCCAACAGGCGCAATTGGGGAGAACCGAAGGCTCGGTGTTTCGGTATGCCTAAG
The DNA here is from genome assembly GCA_022695765.1 of Annulohypoxylon moriforme. NCBI lineage: Eukaryota > Fungi > Ascomycota > Sordariomycetes > Xylariales > Hypoxylaceae > Annulohypoxylon > Annulohypoxylon moriforme. The sequence continues at coordinate 101,752 of MU403169.1, forward strand.
ATGGGGAGTTTCCATCGCGGATCCCATCTACCAAGCTCTTTATAATCGGCAGTGCAAAGATCCACCAGGACGGTATAGATCAGTTACACAAAAGCCGCAATATGCAGTGTTGTTGTAGACTACCTGATTGGTGCATCGGTCATAGTAAGCCCATGGGTCGAGCAAGCCCCCTAGCTATCTCAGAAAAGAAGAAAAAAAAGAAGCCGCATATCCGAACCCGCCAGAAAATAAATCGCCGTCGTCTTGACGTGTTAGGACTAGCAGGGAAATAACGACGATATCGCCAGCATAATTCACCTATGTACCAATACGGGATGTCGCCATCACCTATGAGCGCGCGACCCTTGACTGCTTAGCGCGAACTGCGCACACTGCGCGAGCTGCCTACTCAGCCGCAATATTGCTACGCTAGCTAGTTAAATTTCCGGGTTGTTGGCCTAAGGTCTACCGAGCTACTACTCCTCATTCCGTAGACCGAGCTACAGTTGAGATGGGCGAGTGGATTTTATTTTAGATTCTTGGCGTCATAGTCAACCCAACCCAGCCCGGATGACCCAGCGCAGCCGCCGGACTCCAAGGTCTTGAACTTACGACACTGGTGCCAAGCGACGATGAAGATGAGGGTGTGTGATACAGGACTCGACGTCGGTAGTTGAGTCTGACTGACTTCTGCGAGAGGAGAGCAAGGGAGAGTTGGGCAACAGGTTCGATCCCCCAGACTTTGCCACCTTTGTGCTATCCTCGCAGACATCTGAAAGGAAGCCGTGTAGTTAAAAAAATCTCGAAATAAAACTAAGAGCCTGTTCGAGCACAATGCCGTTGTTCAACGATAGCGAGAACAATACCATCATACTATGGAAGACAAAGGGACATATATAGATCGAAGCAATGGCACTTGTGCTTTGCTCGCCAGTCGACCAAGAATAGATACCTATTTAAAAGAGAAAAAATCCGGGTTCTATAAATCACATCGTAAACTCAAGAGGGGGTCCGTTACGCTTCGTCTTCCATCATCTCGGTAGCGTACCTATTCAAACTGTAACACATCTTCCTTCAAAACTTTCTCAGTGCTATTCAAGATGTGTTTCGATTTACATATTCATAACACTCCTCGTGAGCATGATACACGCCACCTAAGTATTATAAATCCAGTTACGGGCTATACGGTTTATAGCCCATGGCAAGATCCCTATACAAGCCCACCTTGCGATTATCCCCACTTACTCGAACCAATTCCTCCTCATCAGTTTTGCCCCTTTCATCCTAGGTGCTGTCGGCTGGAGAGGCATTTTATATGCAGATTTAGGGATGGGACTTGTCGGACGCAAGTTAAGTATCATCACTTCGTCGATGACGCAAACGATGAGACTAATGACGCCTCTTTTCTAAGTGCGTATCTCGGGTACGACCCATCTCTATTGTTAATTGCTGCTTGGTTCTTCAAGTCCGGAGTCGAGCTTGCCCTTGCCGACAAGTCTCGTAGTCAGATATCGCAACTCCTCACTGAGCTGGCAGAGCGTGATAATAGTCAAGGTTATAATATAGTAAATTCCACTAGGCGAACAGAGCTCGAGTCACGATATGCACACCTTACCTACATCATATCTTGCTCCAGGGAGGTTCTCGGTCAGTTCGCCACGCTCTGGGACTTAAACACCGGGCCCGGCGCGTTGCCTCCCCGTCCGGGCAGCCATCCGGACCCGGAGTGCAACGCGCCACTATCACGGAGATTAAAACTTAGAACGGATAGATGGGTCAAAAGAGATGACAGTCAATTTTCGTGGCCACAGTTGACCCAGCTTTGGCCGAATTTTGAGGCTGGGCTCCTCCCTATTGGCGATGATCCCTCGGTTGTGCTTTGGAGTACGATGGGGGAAAGCCAGGGAGATTTCAACCCGACGTTCAACATAAACCCATCAATCCAGAAACAGCAAAATCCTGCAGGTGTATTTAATTCTAGTATGCAAGTCCTTCCTCCTGTACCTCCTTTTCCTGATACTATCGAGGAATCGTTGAATATCAAAGATTCAATCACGGTGGCCAACACCCCCGCTTCTTTAACGTCATCTCCGCTATCATCTCCTCCTCCCAGCGACCTGGACCTAGACTCCGACTCTGATTACCTAGATTAATGCTGAGAAATACTAGGAAGACGAATTAGGAGATCAGGTATAAGCCAATCATTCAAGCCCCCTAGCCGATGACTGACTCTAGGCGTTCGTCTCGAGACTTGGGAAGGAAGATTCATAAAGTATGAAAAGGAATTTATTAGATAAGGAACAACAATCCACAAACTTCCGGATGAATTATTGGTTATGGATTATTTTGGTAGGTCGGTTATCTTTAGTAGGTAATTTAGAGAATACTGAGTCAAATTACTTATAGTCCGGATTACTGGTTCATGTGCTAGGTAGCTGGTAATATCAATTTTAGAATTGATCCATTTAAAGTGCTTAATATTGACGTATAGAATTATTTTATCATATTGTTCAATAGCTTATAGCAACTGCTGTTGTACGGCTGCTACGCCGAACCCCTATTTTATTACCCCTGGAGGCACGATCATCCAGATGCCCAAGATTTTAGAGACGGAAACTATCTTTCCACAAATAAAAATACAAAACCTAAATATACATGGTCTGCATATTTACTAAGTGATACATATTTTGCTTTGGTTGTAATATATTTTAGCCTATTGGCTAAGGTCACTGAGGACATGTCCGATCTGGGAAAGACCAAGGCCAATCTCCGTGGCGAGAACCTAAAGAAGATTGAGCTTTTGGCCATAAAAATAATGATTTTCCCTAGATCTTTTAGCAAATATCGAACTACATATGATGTGTATGAGATCTGATACGTTTGAAGTAGTCAGGAGCGATGAAAGTATTTAACTCGGTCGTCGTCCCGCTGTGGTGGGCTCTTAGGGCCATCGCTGCTCCGACTCGGATACTAGCTGCACCGCCGGCTGAATTCACACCAAATACCAAGGTCGGGCCTGGTGGAAATAGGTTTAAAGATTCACCTCATTTCCGCGTCTACGATGCGGCAGACGACTCCGTTGCAAGCACTTTACTTCAGACTCTGGAGTCTGCCTATGACTGCTTCGTGATTGGCCAGGGGTGGCGTTCGACTGGCCTCTCGTTCAACCAGGATACCGATGATGGACCGTGGTACAAGATGAACGTTTATGACGTGGCTGATCTTGGTGCCAACACCGCCGCAAACACCGGGACAGATAGTGTTACGGGGCTAAGCTTCTTGAACGTCGTCACGCAATGGATGAACACGCCTTCGATAACAGTTCAGTATGTACCTAAGATTGAGAATTCTAGTTTTTCTTTGGGCTAGTCCTCGGAGTGGAATCTTCTTAAGATAGGTAGCCAACTACCGGATACTCGAGGAGTGTTTGCTATCACCACATGCTTCAACCCCTCATAAATATGTCCCGCGGAATAAAGATACTGACTATCGGTGCTACAGCGAATTCGGGCATGCCTTAACATATGCTGAAAGGTATTGGATTAACCAAGGACGTACTGGAGCTTGGTGGGAGACGGTAGCAAATTTTGTTGCTGACACATTCATCACTTCTTCGATCTGCGAGGATTCCAGGTCCCGTTACAATCAACCTAGTGGTGACACTTTGATGAACCTTCAGAAAGTTATCAGCGACTCATACCAGGTTATCGTAGACGGATCAAGGGGAACCGGAAACTACTACGAAGCGTGGCCATTTTTGACTTATATCACAAACAATCCAGACAACTACCCGGGGTTGGGCATGGCAAACTTTCCGAATGTGTGGCGAAAGTATAAGCGGGACAGCAACGAGACGCCTCTACACATCCTAGATCAGCTTGCTGCACCGACTAAGATTCAAACCATCGTCGGTCGCTACTGGGCTAGAATGGCATACGTCGACATCGGACACGAGAAGGCCAAAGCCCTCTTTGAGAGCCAAAGGAAGCAATTTAACTATGCCAATTTGGACTCGTTAGGCGGAGGAAAATATCGAGTTAAAGTTGCTCGGCAGCCTCGCTACATGGGTGCTAACATCATCCCTCTCAAGGTGACTAGTACATCGATCAGTGTTGCCATAACCACTACAGCTCCATACACGGCATCCATAGCAGTCAGAGCGTCAGATGGGTCCGTTCGATATATCGAGGTGGCAGATGATAAGGCAGAAGCAACCTTGTCTAGCGGAGAGGAGGCCTCTTTGGTGGTTGTTAACACGCCGAACTCTCTGTATCTTTACGATCCTTTCTCGCTTACTAGCGATGTGAGCCGGGGCCTGAACTACCAGGTGCAGCTCACGGGGGCGAGCGTGTAGATTCGTGTTTTGGGAATTCACCTGAAGGAAAAGTTGAACCTCAAAGTCCCACGGCAATGATCCACGAGCCCACCCGATAGCCCGCAGTACATTTAAATACCTAATAATGTACTATATTAGATTCGATCGGGTAGGATCTTCGGATCCGTTTTGATCCATTAAATTCAACGACATTCGAGCCCTAACAACACACAGACAAGCGAGTATAAAGTACCTCACGCGTGCCTAGACGTTTCTATACAATAACAATGACCCTCCTCTTCCGCCAAATGGGATAAATTCTTATAATGCTATAGTCCATACCAATCTTGAAAAGGAAGCAGCGGAAAGGGGTTATATCGAAGTGACAAATATAAGGAGTTGGATTAGGTACATAATTTCTATTTAGGTAGACTGAATTACTGCAGGTAGGCAAGAGAGGATCCGTAGATGATACCTACATATATACCCCATAAATAGATACAAGGCGTAGACTTCCAGCCATCTACGTAACATCCCAGCAAGATCATTCATGATTATAGGTAGGTACTTAGGTAGGTACCTATACAATGTGCTCTTATCCAGCCTATCAACAGCGGTCTCGCCACTTACAAAATTTGACCCTGCATATGCAGGATTCCGAAAATGAAAGGCCCGGCTACCTGCAGTTAATCTTCCTAGCTCAAAAAGAGGGCGGGCGTAGAGCGGACAAAGCACCGCGAAATGTCATTCTAACTACATCAACATGAATTCATGTACCACATGCCGAAACTTGGAGGCGTTTCCAGGCCTATCTGGTGGTTTTATCACCGGTGGCATAGGTAGCGACTTGCAGGGTTCGGCTTCTACCTGTCAGCTCTGTTCAATTCTCTGGGAGGGCCTGGAAGCATTTTGCTTGGACAGCCCCGGGACAGTCCAGTGGATGGCACTTCTCCAAGCAGACGACTCATTTCGTCTTAACTATAAATATAAAGAGTCCCCAGTCGAAAAAGAATGGATAGGACTCCATTTCTACACGAAAAGTTGTAAGGTATACCCTTAATTAGTTAACCCAGTTAGGAATACTTGCATTGGTACCCAAGGACTGATGATGTCTCACACTAATTAGCGGGAGATCCGCTCTCCAGCATCTTCATACCTAGCAATAGTCTTGAGCCAGACACTTCAAGTGAGAAATACATCTCGCAGATGAAAGGCTGGGCCAATTCTTGCGAGAATGGCCATCATATCTGTAAGAGGAATATCAGCAATACTTACCTCCCAACAAGGGTGCTAGATGTCTCGCGCGAGCCATACAAAATCTTCCTACAGGAGCCAGATGAGAGTGACAAAGGCCCTTACATAGCACTAAGTCACTGCTGGGGAGGTGTTGTGCCTATCATAACCACGACGGAGACTCTCCAAAACTTCAAAAACGGGGTCTCAATTGAGTCATTCCCTAAGACATTCCAGGACGCAATATTTATCACCCGCCAGCTGCAGTGCAGCTATCTCTGGATTGATTCCATGTGCATCATCCAGGACAGTGCTGAGGATTGGAGGGATGAGGCATCACGCATGGCCGATGTATACGGTAATGCTTACATTACTATCTTGGCTACTGCATCTGCGAATAGTTACGGTGGTTTATTCTATCGGCACGACCCACTAGACGCCGGACATACAGTCAAGCGTAATACCGGAAATGGAGAGGCCATAGTAGTGGAAGTACGTCCGGCCTTGGAGCATGCGCCTTATTTCGCCAGTAGCCCCTTTGGCCTAGAATCCTCGGTGCAAGCTCCTCTACTTGAGAGGTCATGGTGTTTTCAAGGTTGGCAACTTCGTTTCGTTTTTCTTTTCTTTTCTTTTCTTTATGTGCATAGCTGAATAGTAGAATACAGAGTACCTCCTAGCATCCCGCGTTTTGTCATTCACTCAGTGGGAGATGCTCTGGTTGTGCCTCACTAAGAGGCTATGCAACTGTGGCGAGTATAACGAGAACACGCGTGAGATCGTCGCTTCGAGCGACTTGAAGGCTAGGTTCGACGAGCAACTCCGTGGTACTTCTTCGCTGGACAAACTGCATCGATTGTGGCAAGATGTTATTGAAGCATATCTACGGAAAGGGTTAACCTACGATAGGGACAGATTACCTGCCTTGGCTGGAATCGCACAACTTTTCTTTAGAAAGGGACTTGGCCGGTATGTCAATGGCCTTTGGGAGCGGACGCTTGTTGCTGACCTCTTCTGGTCACTTGATTCGCGATTCGGAGGGCACCATGACATCGTTACAAAACGTAGCACAGATCAAGCAATGCCGTCTTGGTCGTGGGCGTCTGTGTCCGGCTCATTCCACTACCCACCAAGCCCAGCTGTGTCAGAGGGTATCGAGGTTGTTAATATCTCGTACAAACCAGCGATATCGAACCCGCTAGCACAAATCTGCGCCGACGCTATTACGATGAGCGGCATCTTGACCCACGTTCGCGCATGGGCCGAAGAGGGAGATACGTCCTATCACCGTCGGCTGTATCAAACCACAGAAATGCATGAGACGGAAAAGCATGATTGGTACATAGACATTGAGTCTGACGTTTCTTGCAGCCCTAGTAATCCCATGGACGCTTATATCTTTGGTGGTAAAACGGGTCCGGCACTGGTCCTTCATCGTGTAGAGGGAACCCCATCCACTTACCAACGGCTAGGAATGTTAGCTAGTTTTAAACCTAGGTCAGAAGTAGTTCGTATTCAAACAATTCAATTGGTGTAATAACCGAGATAGATAATCCAATTGATAGTCTCACTGCGTATATAAGAGTTGACTTTCGAGACATCGTTGTTCAAAGTAGAAGTCTGGGGTGACTAGAATCTTGTGGCCGCAAAGTCATTAGTTCCCAGGTAGGTTGTAAAATAGTCTTAATCGAATGAACACCGTTGTATATATATCTTATCATTATAAAATGGTGGCGAGGCTAATGTCGTATGGTGGATTTGGCATAATGGTTTATGAAGAATATTGAGAGGTAGGCACACTCAAATCCGACGGTATTGGTTCAACGGGCGATGCAACGCAATTACCTATCATTTAAATTAGATATATATGAAATGCCATACTAGAAATGGCCTGGGCTTAATTGGTGTGCTTCACATCACTGTCCTGGCGGGTAATATGGGTAGAGTGGAAATATATTGAGCAATTCCCTTCAGGACGGCACTTACCACGCGCGTCAGTATTGATATCATGCTAGGGATATATCGGTCTCCCCCTAAGTATAATACAAAAGTCATCACACCATTGTCAGTTCTGTGGAGTACTTACCTACTCATCGAGTTATATAAAAGGCTTGATAATGACCGACATCATCTCTACACCTTGACGAATAGTATAGCCGCCATCAGCAACACAAGATGCGATTACGCTTGGTTTATTCATTAGCAAGAGCCGGGTTCCTTCTACCAAGCGCCTCTGCTCTTCTCCGCTTCTCATGTTCGCAACTAGTCGTTGAGCGCCTTGACCCCTTAGTCAACCCGGGGGTTGTTGGGTCACCTCACCTCCACCAGGTGATCGGCGGAGTATGTTCTTGCAATACTCGATTCAACATCACAGGAAGTGAACGGCTAACTCGAAGGAAACCATAGAATTCCTTCAACGCGTCGATGGATCCCAAGACTCTGGACATTCCTGGCTCGGCTACATGCACTACCTGCACCTTCCCAGAAGACTTCTCCAACTATTGGACTGCAGTGATGTTCTTCCGTGCCCGCAATGGGACTTATAAACGCGTTCCACAGAAAGGCAACGTATACTTCGAGGAGTCGAACGGTGGCATGACAATATACTACATACCAAGTTATAATCATACCACCGTCACCGCGTTCAAACCGGTATGTTAAATAGCTTCTTTTCCGGAAAGGTAAGAAAAAGAAAAGCGGCTCATATATATCTAAGGGTTTCCGCATGATAACCGGCAATCCCACGATACGTACTAGGAAAGAGGCAGAAAGATACCGACAACTTACATAGTGAGTCACTCACTCATTTGCTGCCCTCATATCCTACACAGGTTTCCCGCATAACTTAGGGTTTGAAGTGGTTACCCAAATCCATCACTTATATTGATTACGTAGTACGTGCCTACAAGACCCCCTAACAAGAACAAATGAGACTTTGGATATGCCCAAAGAACCCTGCCCGGCTGGTATTATGGCGAACCTCAGATTTCCAACGTAGGTGATGAAGTATAAACTTTTTTGGTTTTTTTTGGTTCACAAGTTACCTACTAAGCATTCCAGATGTTGGGACGGTGTTAACTTAGATTCTCCTAATCACTCGAGCCACGTCTCGTATCCCGAGAGCGGTACATTCGAGGAAGGCGGTCCATGCCCAGCGAGCCACCCGGTGCGTATAAAAGCCTATCATGTCAAGATTTCCCTCTATAAAATCCCTGAAACCCCCAAATATCCTCCCCCCAGTATAATAGCTAATCTGGTGATAGTGAGTTATGACCGCCCTTACCCCCACTGTTGAATTTTAACGCTACCATACATAATACTACTTAATTAACATATCCGTTACATTAAATACTGACCCAATATGAATTAAACCGTTAGTGTAAAGATTCCTCAACTTTTCTATGAGATAGTGTGGGATACGACGCCGTTTAACGACAGGTCAGAGTGGCCCGAAGACAGTTCGCAGCCGTTTGTATGGAGCTACGGCGACGCTACTGGTTTCGGTAACCACGGAGACTACATGTTTGGCTGGAAAGGGGATGCTTTGCAAAAGGTCATGGACACAGATTGTAATGGATTCAAGTGCCCAGAGCTTGGGTACCAGGAAATCAAAGAAGGTAACAAATGCACGAAGAAAAGGGATTTGGATGAGGATATCGATAGCTGTGAGTCTAATAATAGATATGCCGTCATTTTCGAGAGTTAACAGAAGACTATAGGGCTTGCAGAGCTTCCTGGTGGGATGCCAGTCACCGACGAGAATGGGGATCGGATTTTCTAGACTCTACTTGGCTAAGAGGGAAAAGGAATACATACCACATTATGTATCGTCAAACAAAATGAAACCGTCACCAATATAGCGTGAGTACGAATGTGTATAACTAGGTAGGTAGGTAGGTAGCATGGATGTCAGATAGTATATATTAGCGTGAGAGTCAATCAAGGGTCTCTATAATTCAACAAGTCAGCGCCCCTTTTTTAATATCATTGGAGAACCAAAAGAGAATTGTATGACAACGAGTGGCATACATAAACAACGTTAGGTGTTTTGATCTGACCCAACCTTTAGACTCCAGATCTGAGAGTAGCAAGAAGCGAACACCCTGCAAAACATCTCATATTTCTTCTCGATTTGCGAGACTTCGAGCTCGCTATAGTATATATCTCTTTGTAATGCATTGAGTCTAGAGCGTACTATACTGTTTCCGGGAGCATTGTTCATTGTCCCCCGTCAATCGGTTTGTAACGGTCCTGATTGTCTCAAACAAGAAATGCCACAAAGAAGCTTGATAGTTTATTTTGCATTCTAAAAAGAACTTTTGGTCGAAATCTGTAACATTTAATATGGCTTCAAATTGAATCTCTGTTAGGTATTAGCTTAAAGTAGAGCGGAGCAGAGCCAATTTCTTAATTAGATGCTTAATATTTCTTGACGAGATATTTCAATACATTTACTAAGAACATAATTAAAAAGCTATGCGTACGGTACGGGTTGGCGTGAGGGATGGTACAGAGACTCTTAGTCGAATAGCTATAGCTGATGCCGGTTCAGCTGCCGGTCCCTATTGTGATCCGTCTTGGCTATGGACTCCGCCATTACATCAACCCTATTGCAGACTCCACTTCCTCAAAGAATGCTCAATGTATCATTTACAGGAGAACGAGCGCTTTAAGCGTATGGTTGGAACCTGTATGCCGAAATTCGACAAGACTAGGAAGTGGCTTGCCACACCAACGCGAGTCCAACCAGCGAGACGGGCGCGTGAGAAAACCTCGAAAGGTCCTTCGTCGGTATTAGTAGGTAGTCGTAATCCCAGTCCAGCACGAGGGGATAAAGTCGACCATGTATCTACCACAATCAGGACTTTGCACCAGCAGCTTCACCTTCACCTTCCGTGGCCGATATATAAGACGAAGATAGAGGCTGAGATTAATAGACATTCGGGTAAAATTATTCAGAGCAACCAACACAAGGACAAGAATAATTTAAGCTTCGAATGTCGGTACTGCAAATTCTACCCCGAAGTCATCGACTGTCAAGGCTCTGTATCGAGGAGATTGGCTCCACCAGCGCCGATGCATTTCATCCAGCTAAGCGACATGAGCAATGCGCAGGCCGTGGAATTTGGGGGCCTCAAATTCGTAGTTGATGTGTCTGACGGACACGAGACGATCGTCTTGCTAGCCATGGATAAATTAGGAGACCTTACCAGTTACCAGGAGAATGTAGGACGGGTGGATGAATTGGGATTGGTCCGAGACGATAGACCGAGGAAGAGAAGTGCAACGATCGAGCCTATCGAATTGGGCGAACCAGCTAGTGAGATACCAAAGAAGCGTAGAAGGAAAGGGGAATGAGTATACCCAGGCAAAGTTGAGAGCACCTAGGCTACGAATCTGCAATAGCCAACAACGTGGAAATGGGCGCGAGTGAAGCTCCCCTAACGTATTAAATACAGGTAGCTATCATTAATGTTTAGGTAGGTAGATACGCATCCGCATGTCATTCGCTACGATTTCGCATCATAATAAATAATAAGCCGAGATTCATGTAAAAGCATAGGTAGGTGGGTTAGTGGGTAATGGACTGGGTGTCATTTTGCCGTGGCCATACCGAGAGGAATTTAAGAAGAAATGATGAGACGGAAAGATGAAATAGCGTTATGGGAAGACATCGCATGAAATATAAATGACCTTCCTTGTTGAACGATTATGTGATTTTGTGTTTGTTTTTCGAAATCTCGGTTTACTGTGGCTTATGGTCAGACTACCGTAGACGGATAATGGTAATGTTACATCGTATAAGACCGATGTCATAACCTAATAACGTACGTTTAGGGGTGTGAGAGGCGCAAAGCGATATGAAAGGGTCGGTCAAAAGATCACAAGGTTTCGTTTGCGTGCGATGGCGTGCGATCGCCAAGCATCCACAAGAACCTCATGAAAAACTCAGCCGCCTGCAGTCTACACATACGAAATAATAATATCCATAGCCCCTGATTGAAAATCTTACAAGACCCAGGGGGGGGGGAAACGAAAAAAAAAAGGATCTAGAACCTAATGTTGAATCCATGCCACTTACATATGTCGACCGTTGTCAAACGAAATAGGAGGCGCACAAGAGGCAAAATATAAAAGGGGTGCATTCCATCCTAAAGCCTCATGGGTCGCGTTCAGTTTTCTTCGTTACGCTCTTTCGAGACCATCTTCTCGATTATCAAAAATAAAATGGCGACGACGGAGGTGGTGAAGGATTCGGACCGCGACGACACAAGGGAATTAACTATCCCGGCGGACGAAGAGTATGCCTCGTCAACAAATGATGGAGTTCAGCAGTTCGCATACTCCGAATCGAGAAAGATTGGCGTCACGGGGGCGGTGTTTCTGATCCTGAACAAGATGATTGGAACTGGGGGTGAGTGGCAACTGAGGAGTTCATCTCTCTGATTTCTCTTAACGACCCTCAAACGGAACCAAGTTCTCATTAGCCCTTCTTAGTTTTCTCAACGCCTTCGGCTATCTTTGTATCGACTGGCTCAGTAGGAATCTCTATCATACTATGGATTGTCGGCGGAATCTTAACATTCTGTGGGCTGAGCGTGTTTCTCGAATTCGGCTTGGCTATTCCGCTGTCCGGAGGCGAGAAGAACTACCTCGAACGAGTCTACCGTCACCCTCGCTACCTGGCTTCTTGTGTCCTGGCAGCGCAGATGATACTTCTGGGCTTTTCGTCCGGGAATTCGTTGGCCTTTGGCCGATACGTCTTAGCTGCGTCGGGGAGTACGGAGGGAGATGGCTGGACGGCCCGTGGAATCGCGATTGCGTGTATCACTTTCGCTGTCGCCCTTCATTCCACCCTCCCCAAATGGGGTCTGAGGCTGGTAAACATCTTAGGAATATTTAAAGTCGTCATTCTCGTTTTTATCGTCTTTTCGGGCTTCGCTGCCATCTCTGGCCGACTCCTTGTCCCACCCCCGGGCAATTTTCGCAACGCCTTCGCCATTGAGGTAACCGAGAATTACGGTGGCCAAGGCGCCTACGGATACGCGACCGCGCTGCTGCAGATCATCTATAGCTACAAGGGTTGGGAGAATGCTAATTACGTGCTTGGGGAGTTGAAGAATCCGCGCAAGACGCTTTCGATCGCCGCACCGATCGCCATCGGAGGCGTTACCGTATTGTACGTCCTAGCCAACGTGGCGTATTTCGCTGCCATAGACAAAGATGACCTCGCCAAATCCGAGGTTCTGGTGGCTGGCCTATTTTTCCGCAACGTATTTGGAGATAGCGCGGCGGCACGAGCTCTCCCGGCTTTCGTCGCGTTGAGTAACTTGGGTAACGTCTTGGCTGTGAGTTTCGCGCACTCACGTCTGAACCAGGAATTCGGAAAGGAGGCTCTCCTGCCTTACGGGAAATTCTGGGCATCCATCAAGCCATTTAATGCACCTGCTGCTGCTGTGAGTCTCCCGACGGAACCCATCTCACCTTGATACATAATTACATAAATTAATAATAATAACAACAACAACAACTAACTCAACGCAGCTCTTCCTACACTGGCTCGTCACGGTCATCGTCCTCGTTGCACCCCCCGCCGGCCCCGCGTATAATTTCCTGGTTAATTTATATACCTATCCCGGCGCTTGGATTAATGCCTTTGTGACAGGCGGATTGATTTATCTCCATTATAGAAAATCGGAAAATTGGTCATCTCCGTGGCATACGTACCTGCCTATCAGCGTGTTGTACTTACTGGCCAACGTCTTCCTCGCGATCGTCCCGTTCGTACCGCCGAATGGAGACTGGAACGCCCAAGGCTATCCCTACTTCGTATTCCCGGTTGTGGGGGTGAGCGTTTTGATCCTTGGTGGCGTGTACTGGGCGTGCTGGTCTAAGCTTTGGCCAGCTATCGGAGGTTACAGGATCGAGGCTCACAGGATTGTCGAAGACGATGGTAAAGAAGTGGTTCGCTACAAGAAGATCAAGACGAGATAATTCGACCTTGTGAATTGTATACTATCTAAAAGTAGGGGAAGTGGTATTATGATAAGAAATGTATATGGTAAATTTCAAGAACTGAATATTGAATATCGTTAAATTCGATTCGGTTCGATATATCTCCTTGTCGGCATTTACCTACTTTCGAGTCCCTTCAAAGGTTGTAAGATTCTTGGTTTAGTAGTGTTGTACTTATCTACGTGCACAATGTGGTAAATTTATCATTGTTAAGTAATCGATTCAAAAAAAAAAAAAAAAAAAACTTCGATATATGTACCTACCTGCCCATCAGGTTTGCATGTAATCCGCACCTACCTACTTACCCAGCACGCAACTTATTTGAGTAAGATCTGTAAGATCTCAAGTGCTATCCATCCGTTATGTAGATGAGGGCATGTCCGTGTTACACAACTGGCGGGGAGAGGGGAACCACGCAGCCACATGTGCACTTACTACCTAGTAGGTACCTTAGGGTGCGCGATATGAAAGTCGTGCCGCCAAGGCGCCAAAACAGTAAAATATACAGTGCTAAAGTGGCTTATACTGTACTCACACTGTATTTATTGTTAAAGCCTTTGTAATAATTAAAGGATTTAACGCTTTTAAAAGCGTTATTAAACGTTATAATTATAAATAATTTTAATAAATTATTTTAATTAATTAAATTATAAATATTTAAATATTTTAAATAATAATTAAATAATAATTAAATAATAATTAATTAAATAATAATTAAATAATAATTTAATAATAATTTAATATTAATTTAATTATATTTAAAATATATTTAAATTAAAACGTTTAAAATAAAAAATTAAAAATTATTAATTATATTTTTTAAAATTTAAATTTTATAAAATTATTAATTTTAAAAATTTTATTATTAAAATATTATTTAATTATTATTTAATTATTATTTAATTATTATTTAATTATTATTTAAAATATTTAAATATTTATAATTTAATTAATTAAAATAACCCGTTAAAATTATTTATAATTATAACGTTTAATAACGTTTTTAAAAACGTTAAATCCTTTAATTATTATAAGGGCTTTAGCGATAAATACAGTGTGAGCACAGTATAAGCCACTTTAGCACTGTGTGTTTTACTGTTTTTACGTCAATTGGCGGTTTGGCGGTTTAGTGTCATTTCGCCCGCCGTCGGCTAAGTATCTACCTACCTGAGCTAACATCCATCTCGACTTTGAATCGTAAAATATTTGGAAATACAACCTTTAGAGACACGGCAAGCGCGCCTATCTGCTACTAGTACACACCCGCGACAGGTACCCACCTACTAGGTACTTACCTACATACCTACCTAGTAGGTACCTTTATACCTAAGTATCCCCTGCACGTCTCTCTAACAATTGATTTGATTGTATCTATGTTCTTCTAAGCTCTACCTATGTATGTAATGTTCACTGCTATTCCCCCACAACTTTTCTTACATACATAGTACCGGTACTTGTACCTACAGCTTTTTCACTCCCGTTTTCAAGGTTTAATTTTTAATTCTTTAGAGGTAGGTACTATGCATGTTGCTAGGTAAGTATGTACCTGGGGAACTGGTCACTGGACAATTGATATTTGATCTCTCTTTTTTCAAACAACTCCAACTGGGCAACTTCAGTTTCTCTTCTCTCCGCTCCCTTTTTTTTTTCTTCTTCCGAAAAAAAAAACTCTTCTTCCTTCGGTAGGATCCATGTGTGTTGGTAAGGTAAGATACCTATTAATATAACCTCGTTCAACTAGTTTTCCATCTTCACTCGGTGAGTAGGTGATTAGGTACCTACCTAAGTGGTTCACCACCTGTCGTCCCGATCTCTTTCAGATTACGGCACTCTCAATATCCAGCTAGGCTAGGTACTTTCTAATATTCGCAATTTGTGATTGGCCACAAGTCTCCGTCACACCGCACACTGGGTGCCGCCGATACCAACAGATACGGTATTCCCAGGTCTATTATTCGGGGTACGGCCCGGTGCGAGTCCCTCTGACCTAGCTTCTGTCTCTCTGCGTCTTCGGCCTATTATTTTGCGGTGTTCCACCGCGTTTTTAGTGCGGAGAAGGGCTGAAGCTGCATATATCCCAATTTATTCTCTGGCCTAACGGAGCCAGCTCAAGTCAATTCTTCCGTTCGCTCGTTTATTCGATCGTTTCGTTTCGTTTCTTTTCCTTTCTCAATCCGTTACCAGAGACTTAGCTATCTGCTATCTCTCCCTCGGATTCGAACTCGAACGTCTAATTACATCAGTGAGTGATTGACAATCATACAACCACGGAGTTCATTTCCCATGAACAATCCATCTTCGGTCCGAGATGGCTGAGGAGACGCCGCCGGATGATCACGGGAGCCCCAGAGGCAAGCTGTTCAACACTGCTATTTCCGATTTCGCATCTACTTATGTCAAAACCGAATTACATCAACTGGCTCGTGAGCGAGATGATGCTTTGGCGCGAAGCCATGTTCCTAAGCTACGAGCACTCCTTAGAGAGGTGGACCAGGAACGTCAGGCCTTCGAGCAGGATAAGGAGAAGTTGATCCGAGGTTTGCGCAAGAAGCTTGAACTACTTGAGGTAGACCCTGACATTATTGAAACAACAATCGCCGAACTCACTCTGGTCATGCCCAAGTATCTGAGTATTATCCCAAGTGCATCGACTCTGACAATACGTCCCCCGACACCTTTCTTGTCGCCCGTTCGCGACAACTATTTCAGCACCGTCCTTGGCGCTGATCCCCTATCAGGTCCGCCTCCGCTGGCTTCGCAAATCCTTGACCAGGGAACTGCCAACACAGCTAAGGGGCGCCATCCAAGTCCCACGAATATCAATGTATCACCCAGCACATGCCCCAATGTTGATCGCCAAACACAGAACCAGATCCCGTCCGAGAGTTCGGCCGCTAATCAGACTCCCAAGCGAGCCAGTACTGATGGAGATGGGAACTCAAGTGCGAAGAGGCGGAGAGTAGATGGCGGAAAGGTAGATATTCCTCATAAGTCTTACTATATGGCCGACTAACAACGAGGTCAGATTCTAAGTCGTACCCAATCAGATATTTTCCGCAAGATCGCCTTTCCGAATCTGGAAACAGGGGAGCGTATTTTCCGTCATGTGAACCGTCCAGGTTTATATGTCATTCGATGCAACCGGTCCAACTGCCAGACCGGATTCTTCACGGATCCGCCTCTAGCCTATAACAGAGCTTTGAAGCATTTCCAAAACCACGGGGAGACAGGGCAAGATGGAGAAGAATTGACTAACGAGTATATTTTCGAAAACTTTGCCTGCGAAAGTAAACAACTCCACTCCTAGCCCCCGAGTACCTTGGTATGCATGCTAATTTTTATCCTTAGTCGAGGGTTCTAGCATGGTTTCCAAGTATTGGATTAAGGAACATCTTGGGCCATCGCCGCATACCTGTGAGTGTGAAATTTACTCATGCACTCTGAGGAATTCTTCCCTCGACTAGAATACTCCTTCGTAAGTGTAACTACTGACATCGCTAGTCGTCCCCGGAAAATCAAGATCGAGAACAACCCCTGCTGATTCGAACAATGTGCGCAAACGGCAAGAGGAAGACAGCAATTACACGCCATCTCAGAAGCCACCTGACCCGGTCGTGGAAGATGAATCAGACGAAGAAGAACTTCAAGTCGAGAAGCCACGGCGCACACCCCGAAGCGTGGCACGTCCGGACTACGCGGAGCTAGTTGCGAATAAGGACCCTTGGAATCACTCAGATGTCGATAGCGAGGTACACCACACCCTAATACTCGAATTCAAACCCAGCATTACTAACATATGTAACTAGAAGGCAATTCCCCGTTCTATGAAAGATATACGAGTACGCGCAAACGGCTCGCGTAAGTTGTCGAGATCTAGTGGCAGCATATCACGAGACACCTCAATATCTACCCCTGGTCCATCAATAGCAAGAGCAAAGACCACGGAACCGAGTAAGTATGTCAACACCTATTTCCATGTAGATGGGTGTTATCTAATGCACCATAGGCCCTTCGGATACATGTCGGAGCAATGGCCCAGACGGTCTGCACCAAGTTAGAGGCGGTCGGCGCCGCCTTGAGAGCCCGCGAGTCAAACTCATCAACGGCCATATTCTAAAGATAAAGGTTCAGACTACAAAGTAGGCCATGGAGAGAAATGGCGGCAATCCATGGTTTTATGTTTTCTTTGCACTTACACGAGGCTATATTGTTTCACGAACCAATTATACCCACGTCGAGGCGTCGGAAACGGGAAGGCTACATTGCTTTTATTCCGCCCTTCTTCGGAACATCAAGTCAGCCATCACGGTCTGCTCTAGCTATTACGTATCCTAGCAACCATACCTATCGGCGGCGGTAGGACAGGTTTACAGGCCAAAAAAAAAGATTATATGAACTCAAAACTGAATCGAAGCCACATCAGTCGGCAGCGTGTACTTACTATCCATGTCATCTAACGTGGGAATCAGTTTAGGCTCCTACCCTATATGTCTAATGTGTACATCTCGGCGATCCTGAATATTCCCCATCGTAGCTGCCCCTATTCTTTCATCTGGTCTCTACCATGTGTATAAATGGGTGGACTATATGTGAAGGTCTGCCTGGAAGTTTGACACCGCCTCGTTTCCAACTACCCAAATTCGTATTCCGCCAATCTAGAAGGTCGATCTAATTGGAATCGTCTCACCACGTCACCGTATATCATAACTTTGCACGCCCGCCTTTGAGCGCGTCCCAATCGTTTTGGGTAAAAGGAACGTAGATGTCACCCTTAGCATGGTCGGCGACCCAGAAGACGGGATCGGACCCTGTCTGAGCCGGATCTACGCCCGCGCGCTTGAGTGGGACCTTATCCTGCTTGTTGTTGTGGGTGGCAGAGCGAGCGGCGATGCGGCGAATGAAAATGGGGACGGCGTACTTGGGGAGATGGGTCCGAGCATGTCTATTTTTTGTTTGTACATGTAAGTAAAACGTGAGACAGGCGGATGGTGTTGTCAACCAGAGACGGGAAAGGGGGGTAGGTCTATACGTAGAATCTTCGAAGGGTAGGGAATGTGGCTTTTTTCCCTCTTTGAGATAGAACGGTGAGGATTACATTGCATTGCATTGCATTGCATATAGAGGAAAAGGTGACACGTAGATACCCGAGATCTATTCAAGGCGGGACGGAAAAAGAAAACCAAAAAAGGGGGAAAAATCACAACTTACTTCAGCAGACTACGGTAATCAAAATTCTTGGCGGCCGGGTCGACATAGATGGCGGCCATGCCTGCCTTGCCATCATGATTCGGCAGCGATACGCCGTATACCGTCGCTTCGCCTACGCCTGGGTGGCGTCCTAGCACCTCTGACACCTCGGCCGTCGATACATTTTCGCCTTTCCACCGGAACGTGTCGCCCAACCTATCCAGGAAAAACCAGCGGCCGTCATCGTCACGCCGCAGCGCATCGCCCGTCCGGTAGTATAGGTCCCCCTTGCGAAACACGTCGCGCACGTACTTCTTTGACGTAGCTTCTTCATTCCGGTAGTACCCGGGGAAGCCGGGAGTGATTGTGGGCGGCTGCGTGACGAGAATCTCGCCGCCGACGGAATACGGCACTCGCCGGGCGAAACCGGTCTTGGGATCTCGCGCGATATCACCCGTGTCGACGTCGATATCGACGGGGACGAAGACGTTATGAAAACGCCACCGTTGCAGGAGGCCATGGTGGCCTACCGCGTGAGCGCGGAAATCACCGCGCGCGGGGTTGTCTAGAGGCATGATACCTTCGGTCGAGTTGAAGAATTCGTGGATCGTCTCGATACCGAATCGGTCCCGGAACGCCTTCCAAACGTCGGGTCGTAAGCCGTTGCCATAGATGGAGTGCACGTTGTGGTCTTTATCGCGCGGCGAGGGTGGCGCTGCTAGGAGGTATCTCAGGGTTTCGCCCACGTAGACGAACCACGTGGCCCGGCTCTCCCTAATGTCATCCCAGAACCCGGAAGCGCTAAACTTGGGCGCGATGCACAATGTCTGGCCCGTCAGGAGTTGGGTCATACCGCTAATCCCACCCGTGCCGTGGTAGAGCGGCATGCAATCATAGTAGCGCTGGTTCTCGCCCGTGACGTACGAGAACCCGCACTCTTTGCTTGAGCCGTACCCGAAGCCGGCCGCCGCGGGGAGGACACAGGCTTTCGGCAGGCCAGTTGTGCCACTGGTGTAGAATAGGCCGAACGCTGAGTCTGGCCGGACGTTGTTGTCGCGTATGTCGTCGGGCGGCCGTTCGCCCTTGGTGGCGTTAATCTCGTGCCGAACGTCGGCAAGCTTGACAATGCGCACGTCTTGAGAAGCCAGCTCATCATTGACAGCGTCGAGCCGGCCCAGCAGCTGGGGGGCACCGTCGGCGAAGACGAGTTTGGCCTCGGCGATGCCCAGACAGTGCAGTAGAGCCTGCTTGGTTAGGTTATGATTGATGAGAGCAGGGGCGGCGCCAATGGCCAATAAACCCATCCAGGCAAAAACGAAATCCGGGCTATTAGCCATGAAGAACGCTACCAAGTCGCCGGGCTTGACGCCGCCGTCGCGCAGGAACCATTGCGCATACTGGTTCACGCGATAATACGTCTCGGCGTAGGTGTAACTACCCTGTCGCGACCAGATACACTCCTTGCCGGGCTGGGACTGCGCATACTTCTCGAAGAAATAATAAGACGAGAGGCGCTTTTCTTGGACTACATTTCGGTTGCGGTTGTGAGACTGGGACTGGGATTCTGCAGGATGTCGTGCACCGGTGACGGTGCCATTTCACTCACTCGCTTTCTGGAGTTGCTTCGCACCCTTGTTTTTGGAGCGGATGGTCTGCCAATCCTGTCGCAGGTTGTATTTCCCGTCGAGGTACGTGAGACCGGCCGCTGTGGCAGCTATCGACGCCGCTGCTGTACTAACCTGTCAGCCGTGGCACCTTGCGGGGTTGGAGGATGAGTAAGTAGGTAAGTAACGTGTCTCGGATCCCACCCGAGAGTTCTATCGCCCGCCTATGGGGGGGGGGGGGGGGAGTGAGGAGATCAGGCACCCACTATAAAATATAGAGGATCGCAAAATGTACAAAAAGGGATCAAGAAAGAGATAACAAATA
>MU403169.1:122417-140605 GCA_022695765.1 Annulohypoxylon moriforme
TGCGACCCCAACGCCCGACCCCCCCTGCCCTCCCTCCCCGCCCTTAGCGCTGCTCCGGGGCGTCGCCGCTCCGCCTGGAAACTGACCGATTGTAGCCATCGTCCACTAAGCTCTGGTCTACTATCGTAAAAAGTCTGACAAAAGAACTTGAAGTTGCATTCTAAATCTAACGCTTCCTAAAGTCGGATAACTAATATAGGGACGTCAATAAGACATCTTCTAAAAACAAACCTGATTCAAGGATAAGTATAAGGAGAGAGGGAAATAAAAATCAAAATAAAAATAAAAAGAAGACAAGACAAGACAAGACAAGACAAGACGCGCCTACAGTACAGCCGAAGGGTGACCTCGGGATCTTAACTCGATTTGTTTAGTTGACTGGGGTTCAGCAAGACGGCAGTTTGTGGGGGACAGGGGGGAGTTATCACATCATGCCCAGTGGATAAAATAAAGAGGCTAGAACATTGAACAAGAGGAGAGCAAGAATCTTATCACAAATATTCAAGCGACGAGCCTTAGAGGGTGTAGGTAAGTTATCCCGAGTTGCCCCAGTTGCCCCAGTTGCCCGAGTTATGCTGGTTACAGGTAGGTAGGTAGGTATGTAGGTACCTAATTATGCTGCCGCCCCCGTATTTCGTGTACTGTATGAATAGATCCATCATGTCTTCGGTGTGCGCATGCGTGTATTAGCCGTTGGAGATGCGCCCCGCAATTCCCGGGTTTGTTCGTCGGCAGTAGCACTAGGTAGGTAGGTACCTATAGGTAGTGTGCCTCCTACCTGGTAGGTCTGGGTATAGATCTGTAAGTCTGTAGTTTTATAAAAAGTCGCAACATATACACTGAAACTCTTTTAGTCAATCACCATTACATAAATCATAAAGAGTTTTTTTTTTTTTTAAATCTTCAGCTACGAACACAGTTACGCGACAACGTCCATACAATAAGACCTCAAGTGTTACGTATTGCCAACGATACCTACTACCTGCGTGCACGTGGAGTAGAGGCTACTAACTTAGCTGGCTTGGCACATGTAGATGAAGATCAGATATCAGTTGTCTCCGTCAATCTCCGCCCCGTCCGGAGGCACGAAGAGTGCTTCTTGTCCTTTCCAGGCATTTGCGATGTACCTAGGAGAGTTAGATGCGGATTGTGCGATCGGGAAGGGTAACTGACTTTGTATGGCTTCCCCTTGCCGCAAGCTTTCCTTTGGCATCCCTAAACGTGATGGAAGTGTAGGCCAGCCTCCTACCCACTACATCAAACATCAAACACCAACATGATCAGGCTTTGCTCCTAATTTCATTACCAAGAGGATAGCACTCACTCAAATCGCATATCGCGGTACCACTAATCTTATCGCCAACCTTGCCGCCGCTGCTCAGGTACGTAACTAAAACTAGGTATTTAGCGCTGTCTCGGCTTTGGCATGGCTGTCGTGTCATTCTCAAGCCGCAAGCTCACCATTCAGGTCTGTCGACACGCCCGTAGCATAGAGTCCCATGGATGCAACTGCTAGGGAGCCTCCCAAGTCTACCATGCTAGCAATCGTACCCCCGTGTAGTATTTTAAGCCGATTCTGAAAAAGGAGCCATCAGCACACGTTATTATTCGTCGATCTTAGGGTAAGGTTGCGTGTCTCACCGTATGGTCCTTGACGATATCCAGCTCGAAGTCAACTTTGCCAACAACAGCATTTATAACTCTGAACTAGGATCGTCAATAGAGATCTTGTAAGGCTTCTAACTCGAACATGGTATTTACTTACGTGTGGCCCTAGGAGTCTACGTGAAGATGAGCATGAGCGTGAGTAGTAAAAGTGCGAGGATGAAGCTCACCTTGGCTCTAGACCCGATTCTTTTATAAAAGACTTCAGAACCTAAGATAAAAAGAACGGTTAGCTACAATCCTTACCATAAATATTTACAGGTATAAATTATTTCAAAATTTACTCACAGATCTGACGAGTTGGAGCGGTGGCAGTTTTTGTGTCATTGCGAGGATATAACTTATGTATAACGAGGTACCTATAAGAAAAGAAAAGACGTATTTTGGGTGCCTCGATTTATTAGGGGTGAGTATGGAAACATGGAAAGTGAAATCCATCTTGACGAACATCAATCACGGTTAAGAGTAGGACGTACCTACGTACCCTACCTATCCTTATCAGTAGGTACTTTTAGGGTAGCTCTTGAAGTTGTAGGGAGGTACGCAGGTACAAATATTAGGTAGGTACAAAAAATAAAGTGGAACAGGCACTAAATGAGGAACCTGATTTTCTTCAACTATTTTCGAGATCTCAAGACTACAAGATCCAAGATTTTTAGACTCCAACTACACCATGGAATCGCATTAGCACAACCATGGCTACAATTCTCAAACACTCCAAAGCCCTAGAAACCTCAACAATCGATATTGCCTCATATACGCGACTACACATAACTCCTCTAGATGAGTCGCTACTAGATGTTGTCGTCCCCCCTTCTGTCCTACCTCGCGCGCGCAACATCTCCTATCACACCATCGAGACCTTCCCCGAGAAGCGATACGGCTTCGTCGACCTACCTACCGCCGACGCCGAGAAGATTAAGAAGAAACTCAACGGAGCCGTACTAAGGGGATCCAAGATGCGCGTCGACAAGGCTAATCCCGAGCACATCCCTAAACCTACGGGCGAGGCCGACGAAACCGAGGCGAAGAAGAAGGAGAAGAAGAAATCAAAGAAGAGGAAGCGTGAGGTCGACGTTACCCCCGGCGTCGAGCTAGAGAATCGCAAGATCAAGCGAGGCTGGACAACGTCCGAACGGGAAATGATTGATGAAAAGCGAATGAAGTCTAAGAAGGATAAGAAATCCAAGGATGAGAAGGAAGGGAAGAAGAAGAGAAAGAAGGAAGCCAAGTCTAAGTATACGGATGGCCCGGAATGTCTCTTCAAGGCTAGACTTCCGGATACAGGCTCACCATCAAAAACCAGCGAAGAGTTGACAGGTCAAAAGAAGAGGAAGAAGCGGAAGAGCGATCGGGAAGTCGTCATACATGAGTTTGAGAAAACCGTGAAGCATCCTTCGTTCCTGAAAAGCAGTGTAGAAAACTCCACACCCGAGACTGTCACTTTTCAGGATGGTGTTGGTTGGGTGGACGAGAATGGGAATGTTGTGGAGCCTGTCGTAGGCAAGAAACCGAATGGCAATGCTTTAAAGCCTACCACAGCGAATTCCAAGTCGCATGAGACTTCCCTGCCGTCCGAAGAGAAGGACGACACAAGCAGTAGCAGCGGTTCTTCGTCCGACCAATCCGAAGATGAGAAAGTGAACAGCCAAGAGACAAAAAGCTCAGATGAAGGTGAGAATGAAGATGAGGATGAAGATAAGGTTGAGATGGAGGCCTCACCCAAGCCACCCAGGGTAGTAACGCACACCTTGAGTAGTCCTGTATCAATTCTTAAGACAGACTCCGCAAGACCGAAATCGTCAAGTTCGGCCACGAGTCTCACCATCAAGATACCACCTGTAACGCCAGCCCCAGCAAAAGTCCATCCCCTCGAAGCCTTGTACAAACGACCTAGAGGAGATACGGCTACACCCGGCGGAAATGCTCAGGAAGCACAACCTTTCAGTTTCTTTGGTGGAGGCGACGAGGACGATAATGACGATGATGATGTTGAGGACGGGACAACCATGGGACCTCCAAGCCAGCCTCCTATGACGCCCTTTACAAAGCAAGACTTCGAGTTTAGGAATGTACGGAGTGCAGCCCCTACTCCTGATACGGCGCATCCCAGCAGCCGGACATTCAATCTTTGGCCAAGACACGGGTCTGCAGAGGATGAAGCGGAGGGTGACGACGACGGCGACGGAGACGACGATGGAGACGATGGTTATGGTAATGACGAGAACGAAGATACTGTTATGTCCGGTGTTAATGACCAAACTACCACGAATAGCGGTGACAGGCAAGCCTCAGTCAGCGATTTTCAAAAACAGTTCTGGGAAACCCGGGGGGATCTGAACCGCTCATGGAGAAAACGAAGAAAGGCAGCATCAAAGGAGAAGCGATATAGGGAAAATCGTGCTCGTGCAGAGCGAGCAATCTAAACCTATGTTAGAATCATTCTAACATTCAATAATACAGTCAGTCATCCAGTGCATCACTTTAAACTTACCTAGCTAGGTACGTTTATGACTTCGTTCATGCCATCACCGATTGGTTTCACGAAATATTAGGGATTAATGCAAGAGCCGCATTCGTTATCATCTCATTTATTGCTATCTCAGCATTATCCTACACATAAGTTACCATCTCCCTTATCATCATTCCTATGAAGATGGTAACCCTCGGATATGAGCCTGGGCCCTATACAACGATCGTCCAGCCCCGACTTCTTTTCATCTTTTTTTTTCCATATTTTTTAATAGTAGTCCCATGCTCATATCTTATCCTGATCTAATATTCGTCGTTTGACTACGCATACGATCATTGTAGCGTGTAGCCATAATTGTAACCCCTCGGAAGAAATCCCAAATCGCCCAAAGGCGGTCGAAGTACAGAAGTGAAATAGACCACCCAAAGCCGAAGCTGAACTCGCGACTAGGATAAGTCCGAATTCACGTAAGGAGTATCCGCCGAAGGGGACGAAGATGGGACAGCCCCACGAGAACGAGAAGGTGTCTGGATAGAATCGTGAGAAGACAATAGAAGACTGCGAGGAGACAGGCCCTCGTAGGATCTCTCGGCAATGGGCGTGAGCTCGCTGCAGCGTGCTGCAAGGGAACTAGTATGCTTCGGGATCATGCCGCCATTAGCCACTTTGGAGGGGGCTACAGAAGAAGGACCAGGATCTTCGTTGCCGTAATAGTCCGCGCGAAGATTACTCATGCTTCCGCATGGCTCTCTGCACCAGGTATCGCGAGGGGGGAGCCCAGAGCCGAATCCTTGCTCAGACTTGTTAGTGGGGAGACAAGATTCGGGCAAGTTAAGGATTGACATTGATGCCGATCCTTGCTGGGTGACTGATAGTGTCTTCTCGACGGAGCCTCCTGAATCTGAGTCCGCAGCAGGAGTAGTAGAGGCATCTGCCTCATGAGCATCCTGGGCCTCCTGCTCCCGCAGCATATCATGACGATCCTTCATCGCCTTAGCCATCTCTTCTTCTCTTTGCAGCGAATCGCTCCGCGCAATGCCGACACTATCGGCGTCGCTGCATTGCGTGCTTCCACTTCGAACGGAGTTCGGCGGCTCGGCTGAGGATCGTGAGGAACCCAGGAATCCCGACATGCAGCTACCTCGAGTTGCCTTGGACTTCGCTTTCGATTTTGATTCCGACGTGGCCTTTACATTGGTCAAGCTTGAAAGTTGACCTCCGGCGTGGGCGCGATAGACAACGCCATTGCCATGAACCTGCACAGGGTTCGGAGCACGTAAACCGCCCACGGTTCTGGATAATTCCTCCCAGCCCTTGTCCTGTCCCGAAGAAGGTCCCCGTTCTTGCAATCTGCCGGCTCGCGCATTGTTGTAAACAAGCATCACAACAAGGAAGAGAACGTTTCCTCCTATCCAGAAGGCCGCTGCTGTCTTGAAAGAACCTTCTGTCTTGATACCATCGTAGATGACAGCACTCACAGCGATGCTTACGATGAGGATGAATATGCTGGAGTAGATGGCCCACATCGCCTTCTTGTGTGACAGGCGGAAGAAGAAGCAGCAACGTTCACGGTCGCGGTCACGGTCGCGGTCGCGGTCGCGGGTCCGGAAATAGTCGTTATAGACGTCGGCGTTAGCTCTCGTCCTGGAGCTTGTTTGACGAGATTCGAGGACGGGAAGATTGGCGGCAGACGAAGCCCGCGTATCAGGTCCTTGCAATGACGACGCCTCTTGGGAATCCTGACTAGGCGCCACAGGGCCAGTCATGCCGAGGAGTTGGAAGGAAGAGATTGGTGAAACTGCGGGCGGCAGCTCGATGCTGGGAAGTCTGCGATTCTCGTCATTTCCAGCGTATTCTGGGTGGTAAGGATCCCAACGATCCACATTACTCTCTGCCCAATAATCGATTCTAGGTACAGGACGGGTAAACCATGGATACGGTCCGTCGTCTGGTCCAGCGTTCTTCAACAATTCTCGTCGAGAAACTTGTTCCGATCCACGCTCCAGTTCGTCTTCTAGCTTATGCTCTGAAAACTTATATCCAACGAGACCTGGGCGTTGACGTCTGTGTCCAGTCAACTGCCTCTGGCTGGTATAATCTGTGTTGCCGGAGCCGCTGCCGATGTTCTGGGCAGAACAACTGTCAGGGCCGTAAGGGACGTAGCCGCTCATTGTCGTTTCGAGTTATCCAATCCGTAATGACTTGCAAGGTAAAAACTTGTAGTCTGCTATTTCGACCTCGGTTGTCGTTGTTTGAATATCGGTGTTGAAAAGGAGGCTATCGCTGGTAAGAATATATATAGAAGATATGGAGAATAATGATTTTGGAAATATTTAGATTACATACCCAAGACGTGTACTCGCAACGTATAAATCAAGGAAGGGGGAATGGGGGTACGGTACGATAATTTGGATCAATGGATCTTCCAAGCTGCCCGGTGTTAGTTTGCCGCCCAAGGACGAGAATATGTAACACACTATGCCAGGACAGGTTGGTGAAGCCTGACTATGAACGAGCAAATACAATGGGCATGTTAGCTGAGCTTCGTTCAATTTTTATAAAAGGAACCTACCTCGAAAGCTCGAGCGATTTTTATTGATGGCTGTAGGGAAGAAAGACCGTGGGAAATAAATTGTGGTAACGGGAACTATGACGATGCCTAGTTAGTAGAAGTTCCAAGCGGACACATAGTAGAGGAGTTGAAAATGCAAGATACGACGTGATTGGTGTACGTTAAAGGAGAAATTGGCACGGTCAATTTCAAGAAATAGATGTTTACATGAAAATGAGATGTGAGGCGGGAAAGCGTTCGTGATGGGTGCAGGAAGTAGGATACATACCTAGTGGGTGTCTTACTGCAAGTAGGTGATAGGTATTTTCACGAAATATGCCTTTGATTCAAGGTTCGAGAAAGGTTTGCACGACTGGTTATAACGTTTAAATGAGAAAGGAAAGAAACAGAAGGTACGGTTTATTGGAAGAAGTCAAACCGTTGCACAAAAGAGAAGGAGTATACTCACCTAGTAACGTAGAGGACTTGGTGATCTTTAACGCGAGGCAACGAGAAAAGGGAAATCAGTGGTGATGAAAAAGAATATGGTCGATCAAAAAGGAAGAAGCATTGCAGACTCGTCCACACGAGGCCTACATTACCATTGTACACATATGCCAAACCTTACCTTTAAGATCGAGCGTAGTATATGTACCGTGTGTGCAGAAAATGGAACAAAAAAAAAAGGAAGACAAGATATTTCGGAAGAAAGGTAGAAGCGTGAGATAAATGATGGTTGCCGGTCCACGAATTAATGTTTTTTTTTTTCGTATTAGTTGCTATGGTGAAATTGACGACGGCAGTGTCCGTGACAAATTCTGGAGTTGGATTAGGTACCTAGGTACTTCGTACTTTACCTGCACAACTTATTTTGGTATGTACCTGGCAGCAGCTACCGTACCACATGGCAATGGAGTTTACCTCCGGATTACCTAAAGGGGGAGGGATTTTGTACGATGTACGAAAAACGAAAGGAAAATAATTATGCTGGTAGATGGTAATAGAAAAGGGAATATCATAACTTACCGAGTATTAATTAACGACGGTCCTAACGGAAGGGGCAAAGTGTCAGATAAATGTGTGAAATGAACGTTGCAATCCATGTTGAGGTTCTTATTGCTGCTGTCGAGTATGATGGACAGCGGCGACTGTTAATCACAATGCGCTAGAACATTGAATTTCACATACCTAGACGAAGAATTATTAGATTATAGATTATAGATTACATTGCATAGGTAATTATCGATTACTGCGGTACAGAATATAAATAACTGTTATTTAAATTCGCTGTTAATTTATTTATTTTTCCTCCGTAATGAACTTTCTCTCACTTTGGTTATTTATAGAAGCCTTGAATATATTGATAGCTAGGTAGATTCGCCCACTAAGCTTTAC
Source organism: Annulohypoxylon moriforme (assembly GCA_022695765.1). NCBI lineage: Eukaryota > Fungi > Ascomycota > Sordariomycetes > Xylariales > Hypoxylaceae > Annulohypoxylon > Annulohypoxylon moriforme. The sequence goes on from MU403169.1 coordinate 130,502, forward strand.
GTCGTCGCGTCCATCACCTAAGAGGCTGTATATTATTCCAGGCTGAACACTATTTCGATATCTTAAATATATAGGTGGTTTTGGGAGGCGTTCCCAATGCTTTTTCATTATTAAATCCTAAGTTCGGGCTGATGGGTATAATTTAACAGAAAACTCTCACCGAAACATTTCTGCCCTTAAGCTGCCTCCCGCCACATAGGGGATGTAGAATATTCTTACTTAACAATGGAGAATCGATTTCCTATTGCCCTATTAACTAACGATGTTAATTTGAAGTTTACTACTTTTCGGTCGCAGGTTTAACACAGCTCCACATCTCGGCGTGGAAGCTGATACCTAAAAAAGCCGTAATACCTTCGGTTGTAGTCACATCTATCGGGTCTTGGCAGTTACACAAATCCGCTGCAACCCGAATAGGATTTAATGTTAGCTACAAAGGTCTATCGCGGCTTCCTCCACACTGGTCCCAGCGATCCGACGTCGTGGGAAACGAAATGATTGGACAGCGCATTTATCTCTTCAAATTGCTACGGCCATATGTAGGGCTTGAGTTTTGTCTACTACTAGAGGTACATATTACTGGACGCTTTACTAGGTATGTAAGTACCTACATAGGTCAAGCTTTACATTTGATGTTACGTGGTACCTACATATAGGTAGGTACTTAGGATAACTTAAAATGTTAAAAACTGTAGGAGTCGCGATAATCAAGACATAATATAATCCTAACCCCGACGACTATGGCGCGTCACCATGAGATATGAATGAATAGGAGAACTGAACGACAATTCGTTGCATGCTTAGGTGGATAGGTATATGAGATCACATTTAACGCTAGGTAAGGAGTGGCTAGCGGTTAGCTACATCGCGGCTTTCCTCCCTCATTCCTTGAAAAAAAAGAAAGCCCTCAAAGAATCTTCCGAGATGCATTGCCCGTATACGCGTTTGTACCCATCACAGCAGATGACCACCGATGATCCGAAAGATTAAAGGCCATGCTGAACAAAGCTGGTCGATGATTGACGATGGAGAGTGAAGTGAAAACTGGCGCGATGTAGCAGACCCATTATTTGAAGGTAGACGGTCGCTTATTTGCCACAGGCGCAGCTGGAGCCGCACTCGCCTAATGAGGGATGCATGTTAGTATGTTACCAACACGCCGTGTATCAGGGTCCTGGACTTGATGGAAAGACTGTGATATTTGAACATGTCGCGATATGATTGCAGCGCAAGTGATGAAGGAGGGGTTATTTGCAAGGATGGTGGGGGGGGAGGGGGGTTAGACGGATAGATAAGATGGATAATAACATATGACTTACAGTTGTCAGCACAGTTGCAGTCGCCCTTCATCTTGGCTGATGGTGTTTTGTTTGTTGTTGAGCTAAAAAATGATAGCTTGATAGATACTGCTGTAGTTGAATTTCGAGTTGTGTGTATGTGTACGTTGCTGAAAAGTTGATGGAGGAAGTGGTTCTACGTCGAAGCTTTATATGCTGATAAGTGATCGATGAGTGGGTCAGTGGATATCCCGAATCGGGGGATCAGAAGGGACTACTGGCCAATGAGAGTGGCAAATGATAATGCGCTGTTTGTGCGGGGTTTGCGCTCTTTCAGCGCGATGTCGCCCTGTCTCACCACACTTTGGCGCTTTCCAAGGTTTTAAGGGTTTACCTAGGAAGGTAACTACGTAAGTAAGTACCTAATCAAGTACTTACCTACTAGGTAAGTACGTAAACCCGCACAAGTCGCGCAAAAGAAATATACATCCAATATCATACCTAGTAGCATCTATGCCTTTGTACTCGCCTACTAAGTATGGGCTACGTATCTAGTAGGTATTATGTATTAGCTGCATCTAGATTCTACCCAGTACCTAGCAAAAACTGTCTTCAAAGAGTGTTGATATTACTAGGTATTCAATTTCTAAGGTAGGTTGGTACACTCAATGTTCGACGACCGCTTTCCTGACTTTAAATAGCTCTAACCTTATATAGTTAGCTCTAAACGACCAGAGATCTACCTAAGTACATATGTACCTGCCTATGTACGTAGGTATTTATACACGTATTTACACACTTTACATTCGATTCCACACATAATTCCACATATTCCATTTGTTGTCTTTATCTTATGACCTTTTGTCGTATGGTGGCAAGCTATCAACTCCTAGATTACCTAGTTGCGAAATTTGTGCGTTGTTATCGTCCTGTACCTAGTAGATCAGAGATGACTTTGTCTCTTTCTTTCAGCGCCGTACGACGCCAGGGAGAGACATACAGGTAATCTGTCGGGGCATCTTCCAACTGGCTCTTCGTGGACACGATATCCGACAATAGTAACCTCCTTGCTCCTTCGGTGCATCCAGGACTTAAGATGATTGGAACTATCTACCTATCTACCTACCTACCTACCTACCTGGCAGCCTGGGTACGTAAATGGGATGGATGGCAAAGAATCATCACGAGCACCTACTAAGCCTATCTACTATCTAGTAGGTAGGTGATATAATTCTACTCTAACTTGGGAATGAAATAATGAGATAATGAAAGAATAACAGGATGGGATGATACCCTCCCCACGTTTTTTTTCTTCTCTTTCTTCTTCTTTTTCGAAGCCCTGCAGCCATCCGGCGCGATGGCTTTTGCTCGAGATGAATTTTGATTCATGACGGCTTCTCAAAGCCGACGATCCAATCAAAAGCTACAGCAACCTCGAGCTTAGCTTATGCTCCATTTGAGCTAATTTTCATTCGAGCGCCCTCCCTGCCACCTCCTAGGGTTCCCAGTTTAGGACGTGAGCCTACAGTACAGTCCTACTACGCTGCGTGTCAGCCAGGACCGGGTGGGCTGCACGACAGATGCAGATACCTGCATGCGCTCCTGTTACGCTTGTTGTTAGGTACTTGGACTGTTACACTGCAGTTCTTACCAACTGGCCCCCCCTTGCCCTTCATTCGCCATCTCGTCATCTACGCTTCCCCATCCCACCCATCCTACTCGCCACTTGACGAACTGTTGTTCTGTTACCCTTGCGATTTCTAGAATTCGCAACGACTTTCTAGCGCTCAGTGAGGCGACTGCATCGACGTAGCATTCGTAAGACGGATTCCGTCGGCTACGATGTGCTCTCTCCAAATCGACGTCGTAGTCCTCCCACGTTCTCGGCATCTGCTTATATTCTCCCAATCTTAAATTTCTTAGTTCTTCTGTACGTCAACCCGAAACCGCCTTGTCGGAACTAGGCGAGGGAAATTCGAACGCAGGGACTTCTGGTAGCCATTCCAGCTGTCCCCATGCCAAGTACTCCAGAATAGACCACCAGATAACGGCAGCTCTACGGATCATCCACGCAATTATATGCTGCTGAGGAACATGAAGGGGATTCAAACGCGAACAGCGTTCCCGCGTATCGATTCAGGCCACCAGAGACGCAACGTAATATATCATCAGGCCATTTGATAACGTTTACGTGTATTTTTCGAGCTGTACCGCGGGATGATGCATGCATAGATACGCAAATGGGGTGTGCTAGGTCGGATATGACCGTATGTGCATCCAGTATAGGGGCAAAGTTAGTAGTATAGCTTACATCATTTACATCACAACCATGCCAAAGTATGGGGGTAGATGGTCAGCAGTTCTGCCGTTACTCCCTGCTTACAGCCCTAACCCAAGGGAACCAAACCAGAGATCATCCTTGGATCATATTTTTCTCTTGGTTCTACGACTTGCGAGCTCTTATTATTCACCCTCGGAGAAAATATAGGAATACACTTATTTTGGCTTATTTACGATGTTGTAAGTTGGTAGGAAATGGAAAAAACCGAGAGACGAACTGTGATCTGGGCAAGGTCCAGACAAAATAAGCACGTTTCTTACCATAGTTTCATACCATATACTCTAATTTATTGTGAATTTCCGTCATGTATGCTTTCTTTAGATACTATGCTCGTTTTTTTTTCTTCAGAAGCGCCATCAAGGTACTTATTAACCATCTGTATATAGATAGACACAACTCCCCCGGTTCAATCCTACGAAATTTATCCAGTCACCCTTATTTTGCGGAGATGAAAATTGTCGTGGTAAAGTAAGCCGACTCAGTAGAGTTCTTCAAATATTACTTAGGCATCTACTTTGATATATTTTCATTCTCTACTCTCCTTAAGTTTACGCCATCCCAATATCTATCTAGAACGACGACCATATAAATTTCCATCGGAGTTAAGTCCTGGAAAACAAAAATAATATAAATTATCAAATGCTCAGAAACGCGACTTTGCGACGCAGCGTATTGGGAATAAACGACCAGTGTGTAAGAAAATACCTCAGCGAGCTGACGACAGGATCAAAATGACCGAACCATAATCTTTGACGACAGTCCTGGAAACTAATGGCCACAACGAATCTATACTTTCTATTCCGTAAGTAGGTAGGTAGGTATGATAATCATTATATTACGCCAGATCATGCGACATTAACACGATAAACAGCCTCCACTTCCCACGATACGAAACATCTTCCTTATGCATCGCTTCCGAAAAATCGTAACCACGATTCCAAATCAGTCATGACTCCCTCTCCCAGGGCCGTGTTCACAGCGCAATCCTGCCAATCGCACGATATGTACAACTCCTTATCCTTCACGGCTATGGGGCATATGCACAGCGCCGTGCCGTGTGCCTCGGGGCTAATAGAGAATATCGCTCGATCTATAGTCCACTTCCTGCCTGTTTCGGCCATAGTGCTCATTTCACAAGATGTGCCATTGTGGGGGTCGCCGTTGATTACTCCCAAGTTGGTCACGGCGGCGGAGTGGCCCCTGGGCTTCTTCGACCATTCCTTAAGCAAGACCCGATAGTCAGGGATGAATTTCATCAAACCCATTATGTCGTTCTTGGTTCCCTCGTCCAGTCGTTTCCGTATGAACTTGCGTGCCCTCTCCGCCGTCTCCCAGACAAGTGGCTCAAGAGCGTTGACGCGCCGTAGGAATCCCTCCTCGCCTTCTCTTCCGTCTCCTTTATCGCCTCCCGAGTGTTTCGCTTGAGATGTGTTCGCTGTCCTGACCCTAGCAACCCACCTTGCGTCGAATTCATGATCCAACGAAGTCATGAAATTCCCCATGGTCTTTTCCGGATCTATGCCCGACGATCTAAGGACCTTCGATTTCGCCTCTGGCGTGCACATGAGCGGCCTTAAGTTCACGATGGTACATCCGAGAAACCCGCTCACCTCATCGGATGATAGCCGTGTTGCTAGGCTTACGTGCACGACGGACTGTATCAGGCCCGTCAACGTTGTGTTATGCTTCCGGCAAGCCGCCAGAACGTTCTGCAGCATTTTATTATCGATGCTGAAGTGTCGGTACTGCGTTACGTACGGCTGCAGTCGAATCGGCGCCCACGAGGCGTGTAGGTTGGATTTCGAACCCCCCGCTAGCCGCGACGGCTTGAACTCATCCCATAACGTCGCCAGCGCGTAGCCCGGCGTGATGGGAAACTTGGTTAGCGCATGTAGAGAAGGGGGGAGATCCCTCCGCTTGGAGGGCGGGATCGTAAGGATTCGGTCCTTGAATTCCCCCAGCACGAGGTCGCCGTTCAGGTTCCGGAGAAGATTTTCGTGGAACATCTTAGCGCTCATCCCGTCGATATGCGCGTGTCCCCACTCGAACATGACGTCTAAAACCCGCTCGCTTTCGACACGTAGCACGAGAATCCGCCACGACGGCGTATCCTCTGGCTGTGGGACCTTAACGTTGAGCCGGCTTCCGATCAACCCCGGAAGTTCAGACTCGTAGTCCGCTGTCTTATCAAAACGGCGCCACTGAACATGGCGTTTGAAATCAACAGTTTCAAGCTCGACAAATACGGGCTTGCGATCGTGCTCGCCGCGCAGTCCGACCCGCAGAAATGGGTGGTCTAGGACGACCCGGGCGATGGCCGATTCAATCTTCTGTTCTAAATCGGCCTGCAACTCCGGATCTTTGTCTAGCCCCACCGAGACCATCGCGGGAATAGAGTACCGACATGTTACCATAGAGCTGTGATAAAGGCCCAGCGAATGCATGGCCGCTTCGAACCGTTCTCTAGCACGTGTAAATGTCAGAGTTGACTTGGGCCAAAGAGTAGGTTAGGCTTACACGTAGCCAAGTGGTCTGATGACTTTGGCCTTGGATCGTTTGGTAGGGGGTTGTTCGTTTTCTTTTGGGTCGGCCATAGTTACGCCTTTTCTTAAGAAAAGAAAAGAAAAAAGAAAAGAAGAGCAGATGAAACAGTACTATGGCAGCTTTCCTCTCCCTCTCGCTATACTAAAACCTGCCTTAAGAGGAGCTCTTATCGTTCGTACAAGATATCGCCGCAATACCTTCGAAATCTGTAGCTACAGTTGAAATACTAGCTACCCACAGATATAAATCTACCTAGTGACGAAAACTCAGGCCCGGATTTTAGGCAGATATCTATAAAGATGAATCCATGTCAACCTTCGCACGGGTTCGGCCCCCTCGGCGGCCGAAAACACGACGGAGCAGCATTCAGGGGAATTCGTGACATGGATACGGAACGGGGTGGCGCAGCCCGGCTATGTAATGCCGTCGTTTTAATGAACAGGAGAGTCCATGTAGACCTATAGACCCAGTAGTGCGTTCACTAGTCTATATGTTTAACGTTGTCGCCTCTCGCATTCGGTTGATCGAGAGGGTACGGGACCCCCTTGCTGGACTCGGGGTCGAGGCCAATCAGAGCCCGGATATTTCTAACGAACCCAATACAGTCCATAGAAGATATCACGCCACATTGAACTGGCCTGATTAGTAATCGATATACTCCATGTTTGGGTTTGCTTCCTGAACGACCACATGTTGGTGGGTTCTATATTTCAGATCTATGCTAAAGATATATGAGAAAAAGGCCACTTACTGGGTGAGCAGATATATTGCATATATTCCTCATCACGGGACTCGGCTGTACAATTAATGGTAGTAAAATGGTCCTCAAGATGAAATATAAACGAAGACTAGGTGATCGGATAGGTACGGTAGGTACCCGAGTTTGCCAAGCTGTTGTCCCGGTCCCAAAATGGTCACGATTCGACTATAATGGCAGGAGAAGTATATGTCTAAGCATATTGTCGAACTAATGCAATACGACTTACGCCACGAGCATCAGTCCCTCCCTCATCAGGAGGAAAACGAGCCGCACCCCCAGCACGCCACTCTTAACTCCGTAAGATGCAACATCAAACCCCCAACGATGCTCCGTGACGATAAAAAACAAATGGACGAGGTATGTACAGGTAGGTAGATCGGTAGGCAAACCGTTCACATGTCCTTAATCACTCTATCCTTGCTTTCTTGTTCCGGCCACGCTTGGCTAGAAATTTCTCACGGCCACCGACACTGTCCCAGTACTGGTCGAGAGCTTCTGGCGCGATCTTCTTTAGTTTGTTCTCGGCCTCTACTGACGTCTCTCCGCGAGTGGGAGGGTGACCGACCCATTGGACCTCGAATTCGAAACCACCTCTCGCCTTCTTCTCGTGGCCAAGAATTTTGAGAACGTGGTAAGTCTCCGGCGGCGCATTCTTAGGTTTGATGAAGAGCGCATTGATACGACCACCTTGCGTCTTCCAGTAGGTGTATAAGGTCTCAGAAGCGCCTCGTTGTATTTCTTCCTCTAATTCCCAGGTGGCCTCGTCCTCCTCTTCTCCGGCCCAATGAACGAGCAGCTCGACTTTCCCGCTACCATCCGGGGCCATTCGATGTTTGAGGAGGGAATAAATTTCGTGTTCCTCGCGCTCATCGATCTCGCCCCGCCCCTTTCCCGCGTGATCTGGTTGGATCGCTTTCGCCTTGCCTTTCTTGTCACCTGTCTCGCGAACCTCATCGATGGGTCTGGTTTCATCTTGGGCTGGGCGATTAGAAGTTGTAACGGCATCGTTATCGATTGAGGGTTCTGCTAGCCGAATATCATGGATCAGTCGTTTGGCAACGCAAGTGACACCATCGGGAGAAGGAAATCCTTACCAGGAAGACCCATATCGGCTACTGGGACGAGCGAGCTTTTGGTATATTGTTCTTCGGGCTGAGATTGTAATCGTGAAGGTTGAGTGTCTCGTAGGCGAGTTATGTTTGCGGATGGGTTGGCTCGTGACTCGTCAACTGTATCGTCCTTTCGTACTCCCGAAGAACGACCCCGACGTTCTATTAAACACGTAAGCTACGACCATGAAAAGATCATGGAATTTTAAGCATACTGTTAAGCTTTGCCGTTGAGGACGGTGGTGGTGGCGGTGGCCGGGCCGTAATACTAGAACGCGGTGCTTCGGAAGAGATGCGCGATCTGGTTCGTACACTAGACGGCGTCTTTTGAACCGGGCCATCTATTTGTTCAAGTCAGGTCAGTTCAGATTCCGTAGTTCTTGGTAATTGCAGGTGCCAGGTAGCTACATAGCAACAGATAGGAACAAAAGCCGACATAAAGCCTCAAGCATTCGCATACCGTCATCTATCTCGTCATAAGGATCACCCTTAGCTTTGCGCTTAACGCCGCGCAACTCTTTGTCGCCGTTTACGGATCCGGGCGCGGGCGACTTAGCAAACACATTCAGTATTGCAGACATTATAGAGGTAGAAGATTTGTGGATAAAGAGGAGCGGATAGAATAGAAGGGAGATCAATTGATTTGATAGATAATTGATAGGAGTAAGGATAGGGATAGGGATAGGGATCCCTCGGGGTATCACGGAGAATAGAGATGGATATCACCCGAGGTTAGTGACAGTGGTAGCTACGTCTGCGATATTTGCGACGTCCGTGGTGATTTTGATGGTATTTCAGAATGGGACAGGTGGGATATAGGGAATATAGGGAATGTGTGTGTGAGAGAGAGAAGTACATGAATTATGTGAAGTACGTAGTATGTGATGTACGTGATGTATGATCCATGGATGGGAAATGCTGGGAAAAGCTGGGAAAGCTGGGAAAGCTTTCTGAACTTTCCGAGATAGAGTCGATACTTTTACCACTTTTACCACTATTACCAGTAGACATGGATGTACCTACTAGTACTACCTAGTTATGGTGGGCCAGGTAACAAAAACCGCCAAATCCCGCCAAACCAAAAAACCTTCACAAGATGCATATAGGTATTTCTGCATAAGTGAATATTAATATGTACTTATGCCGTTATTTTCATTTATCGGGGTTGAGTAAAATTTAAATATTTTATAAAATAAAATTTTTTAAATAATAATATAATAATATATAAAAACTTATAAAAATTTAAATTAAAAAAATAAATTTAAAATTTATATATTTTAATAAAGAGTAATATTAAATCCGCAGTATGGGCCAAGATTAGGTTCGTCCGCAGTATCTCACTTTCCGAAAGCGGTATAGAACGTATACCTTTGCTCCGGGCCAAATCGCCATACAATTGGTTGTACTCAAAGCTAAAACACACACCTATCTCCCATCCCATCTTCAATCAATTGTTTTTCGCTCAATACAGCTTCAAAACTTTAATAATTACGATCAATTGAAAGCTCTCAATCATCCGATATCCCTAATTCAGGTTGCAGCTCCTCAAACCCTTTTTTGAATAAGCTATTTAAGATTGAAATTAAGGTACTATTAGAGCGCGGTCGGCTGGCAGGTCGGAATCGGGAAAACTAGCTGAAGGTAGACGGGGAGATTCGAACCTGAATAGCACAGCCAAATCGAAGCTTTTAGAGCTGCAACTAAATCAGGAATATCGGATGATTGAGAGCTTTCAATTGATTATAATTATTAAAGTTTTGAAACTGTACTGGGCGAGAAACAATTGATTGAAGTTAAAGTGGGAGATACAGTAGTACGTACGAATAAGGTTTTGAATAAGAACAGGTACTAGGGCTAATACTGCGATCTGTATGGCTGAAAAGGTAGGCGTTCTATACCGCTTTCGGACGAGCGCGGCGGGGCGGCCATACTGCGGACGACGCTAACTCCGGCCCATACTGCGGATTTAATATTACTCTTAATAAAATATAAAAAATAATTATTTAATTTATTAAAATATATTAAATATAAAATTAATTTTTATTAAATTTAAAATATTATTAATTATATTAT